>CAUYRH010068579.1:0-26741 GCA_963574655.1 Perodicticus potto
TTGTGGCAGGCGCCTGTGGTCCCAGCTACTTGGGAGGCAGAGGCAGGAGACTCGCTTGAGCCCAGGAATTGGAGGTTGCTGTGAGCTGTGATGCCACAGCACTCTATCCAGGGTGACAGCTTGAGGCTCTGTCTCAAAAAAGAAAACAAACCATCTATGAGTATAATAAGAGAGATACAGAAAGGATTTGAACTCTAGTTAATTTAGCCCCCAAATCTCAGCCCTTAACCTCTGAGTTACTTGACTCCTATTTTTAAGGGGGAGAAGCAGATAGGAAGGATGATTCTCCAGAATTCCTCTGTGTTCACATAGCAGCTGCCCATCCGAGTGTCCAGGTGGGGGTGCCCACGAGAACGATGACAAAAGGACCCTTCCTCTGGGGACCCAGAAACAGCGCTGTGGAGAGTCAGAGTGGAGCAAACGCTCCTGAGAACTGAGACAGGTGGTGGTTCCACAGCGATCCCGTGCTAAGGAGGAAGGGGAGCCATGGGGACTGCTTATGTGGCCGCAGGTCCCCTGGGCCAGGTCTCCCCAACAGAGGTGTGCTCAGAGCGGGGCTGGGAGAATGGTGCAAGGGTGCCAAGAACGTTGGTGCTTTTCTTTTCATCCCCACATCCTTCACAGCCCCTTAGGAGTGCAGAGCCAGGGGTGTGCAGCCAGCCTGGGGCTGGGTCCTGCTCGCTCTCACCCCCTGTAGCTCTCGCCTCCACCTATGACACTCATCCCACTGTCTCAGTCTTTCCGTTCACAAGCAAGGACAGCGGATACTGTTGCTTGGGCCTTAACCCGGGCAAACTGCCTTATGCTACTACCTGAATCATAGCCATTGCTCGATTACGTTTTCCCGCTATGGGACAGAAAATAATGACTCCAGATTGAGGGGGGGGAAATGAAATTTGAGTATGGGACGTCCTTTTAAGCCAGAAAGCATGGAAATACTCAAAGACTTAAAGGAACCTTGTTGAAATGACTAGGGCCCTAGTGGTTAAATGAAGGGCAAAGTGGACTTCACACACACACAATAATTCATAGAATAAATTCAATTCTATGGTGCGGAGGTTGAGGGAAAGATTTGTATGCCAGTGTTGGAGGTGACTTTATACCAACTCTTCACTCTGAAAATCTGTAATTGAAGGGGAAAAGCTTAAATGTGCACTTTTTTTTTTTTTTTTTTTTGCAGTTTTTGGCCTGGGCTGGGTTTGAACCGACCACCTACGGCATATGGGGCCGGCGCCCTACTCCTTTGAGCCACAGGCGCCGCCCAATGTGCACTTTATTTTTTGAGAAATTATAGTCGTCTCTCGTTTATACCGGCAAGCTCTTCTTTTGGAAGAAAGCTGGCTAATAATGTAGAAATAATGCTGAAATTAGGGAATCGTCGTTCTGCATTCCTCAAGGAAATGATTGATACAGACAAGGACAATGAAATGATACTCAAACCACTCTGAAAGGTCAATGAACAAAGTACTCGCATGGTGCCAATGTGTCCCCCCAGTTGCCGACTCTTCCCAAGGGGGACATCAGTCTTCACAGGGCAAGGTTCCACTGTCCCCTGTAACCAGGTGTTTGCTTCCAGCGTCACTGACAGGGACCCGGCATCTCAGCTCTCCCGGTGTGATGCGCTGTGACCTGCCCAACTTCACCTATGAAACATTCCTACCAAAAATGTTTCCCCAGAATCTAACCAAGCCCATGAGCCAGTGTAGAGCAACTTAAGGGGATACCTAAAGGTGATAAGCGTACAAATCCAGAGAGCTGTGTTTGGGAGACTGTCCTGAGGCAGCAGCACTGCGTCTAGAAAAGGGGAGACATGGCTGCACCCTCAAAGAGCCTCCGCTCTGAAGGGGCACCGGTGTGAGGCTCACAGTATGCTTTTGTGTTGGAGACATACAAAGCGTTAAAATCTTGGTCTCAGCATTTACTCTGCATCATTAAGAAAGTGACTGAACACTCCAAAGGCCAGTGACCTCATTTGCAGAATGGATATAATGGAAGCGTCAGGATGTCTTCCTCCGAGGGCGCCAGGAGGCTTCCATGAGACAACGTATGTGACGCATTTAGCACATTGTCAGGCTCAAGATAAATGTTCTGCAAACTTGGCTTCCTTATTCTGGTTCCCATTCCTCTTATTATAAAAGTGTGAAGGCCATGGAGTACATGAGGAATGGTCAGGATCCCCAGGTGATCACAGCAGAGGTGACAAATAAGTGTCATCACACCTGCCAACTCCCACTGACTGACAGCAGATTTTAGGAGCACTATTTAAGAAAAAAAATTTTTAATATTGTGTTGAGACAGACACCTGATCTCTCAGAAAGGAAATTGCTTTAAACCTGAGCCTAATGAAACAGAACAGTTTGTTTCCTGTAATTTCTTGGCACTTTCTGATTTTCAATGTAGATTTGAGACAGAGATACAGGGCAACCTCTAGAAACGTCAAGCATTGGGGAAAGATGCTACTTCTTTTTCCTGATAATTGCAATTCTCCCTTTGTATGTGCTTCACTTAAAAGAGATAACAATAAGGAAATGGAATCAATTACAAGTTTGTCCCGGTGAGATGTCCTGTGTCTGGGGTAAGCAAGACTTCCCATGTTGACTTAGAATCGAAAGTACAAGGTTGCAACAAGTCCCATTCCCAACCCAGTTAGCTACATGAGGGTTCCTTGGTACACATGTGGGGGTAGGTAATGGGAGCAGGTAGGAAGGAAAGATTTGCCTGTGGTTCTTTCTCTGAAGTTACCTTTAATTTTTTTTTTTTGATGTTACCTTTAAATAAAACTCATGAGGAAGGGCTCAGAGGAGAAACCTGCTACTCAGAGGTCCATGTCCATGCCACGCTTAAGCAAACACAGGCTGATATGTGGCCAAAGTTTAACTATTTATCTCTTAACTGGGTAGTTGTGTCAGTCAGGGCAGGGTATTAGTCAGAGGATCCCAAGTTACATATTTTGAACACACCTTTAAAAATGTATAGTAAAAAGTGCTCAATAAAACATGTCTTCTTCGAGCCCAGACTTCTAGTGCTAGAGGAAGCCATGGTTAGCTGTTTCTTTTGTATACCTCAGGTGCTGTCTATGTAGGCACAAAAATATATACCTAATTCTTATTTATGTTTTAAACAGACCACACATCTTAGAATTCTTGAGTGTTCTTCAAAACAATGTCCCAAGCTTGAATCAGAAAGAAATAGAAGTGCTGAACAGACTAATATTGATGCCGGAATTTCAGGCTCTTGGTCTCGGTGATTCAAAGAAGGAATCGACTGACCACAAGAGTAGTGGTAAGTCAGGATTTATTTACAAGAAAGAAAAATTAGAAGTACAAGAAAAACCAGACCTCCAGGCAAAGAGGACCCAAGAAGGGAACAAACTCTCCTGTTCCCTCTCCGAAGTCCAGCCGAGGTCTGCTTGGAGAGGAACAAGCTCTCCTGTTCTCTCTCTGACGTCCTGCCAAGGTCTGCCCCTGAGCGCTTTGCTCAGGGGTTTATATAGTTCCAGGGAGTTGTTTTGCTGGAACTTCTTAGGGCGTGGGTCTTCATCAGTTACAGCCAGCTGTCCAGTGAAGACCCAGGCCCTGGAAACTGACATGACATTGACCAGTCAGACGTGCAGGAAGAGCAGACAGCAAGGCGCCATCCATGAAATGTACCAGCAAGAAGAGCACGGAAGGAGACAGCAAGGCACCAGTGTCTTCCATGCAGGTGTCCAGCCCTTCAGCAAGCTGGTTCCTCCATCGGCCACAGCATCAGCGCTGCCAGGGCCAAGGCAGTGGTTGTAGGGCTGCCTTGTACTGCATCAATATTGAGCAGCAAGATTGAATCAGTAGTAAAAAAATCTCCCAACAAAAAAATATCCCAGGACCAAGGGATACCACAGCCAAATTCTACCAGATCTACAAAGAAGAATTGGTAGTTCTTTACTGAACACCTCCTGAAACTGTTCCACAAGATCAACAAGGACGGAGTCCTTGCGAACTCATTCCCTGCAGCCAGTATGACTTGATACCAACGCAGGAAAGGTCACAGACCAATATCCCTTGTGATATGAAAATCCTCAACAAAATACTAGCAAACCAAATCTAAATGCACATCAAGAAGATAGAGCACCATGATCAAGTTGGTTTCTTGCCAGGAGTGCAAGGATGGTTCAAAATACACAAATTCCATCACATAAACATTTAAAAACAAAAACCATATGAGCAACTCAATAGATGCAGAAAAGGCATTTGATAAAATCTCGCACCCCTTCCTGATAAAAAGCTTCGACAAACTAGGTGTGAATCATGAAGCCGTAGATGACAAACCAACAGCCAGCATCATACTGAACGGGGAAAGGTCGCCAGCAGTCCCCCTGAGAACTGGAGTAAGACAAGGATGCCACTGTCACCACCTCTATTTAACATAGTAATGGAAGTCCTAGTCAGAGTAATCAGGCAAGAGAAAGAAATTGAAGGGATCCAAATCAGGAAAGAGAAAGTCAAATTATCCCTGTGTGCCAAAGATATGAACTCCTCCAAAAGACCCCCAGAACTGACTGAAGAATTCAGTCAAGTCTCAGGTTACACAATCAATGAACACAAACCAGTAGCATTTCTATCCACTAATTAATAACAGCTAAGCTGAAAATCGAATCAAGAACTCAATCCCATTTACAATAGCTGCAAAATAAAGTAAAATAAGATACCTAGGAATATACTAAACCAAAGACGTAGATCTGTACAAGGAGAACCATAGAACACAGGCAGAGAGGCAGACACCCAGACTCCAGGGCTGGGAGAATCGATATTGTTAAATTGTCCATATGCCGAGGTAATTTGCAGATTCTGTGTGATTGCCAACGAAATGTCAATATCATTTTTCATAGAATTACACAAAAATCTCAAATTTCCTACATAATCTAAAAATGCTTTATATCGTGAAATACAACACAGATACAGAAAAATGCATGAAATATAAATGTGCCCCCTAAGGAAGTAAAAATAATAATAATAATAAACCAATTTACCCTCCTACTGACCATACAGAAAAGACCTCATTGCCCCACTTTTTTGTCGATATTTAATATTGCCAATCTTTTTTATTTTAGCTCTTCTGTTGGGTATTAGTGGTTTAAAATTGCACTCCACGATTAATGATGAAACTGAGCTTTCTATATGTCGTGCCTTTGGTCATTCAGCTGTCCATTCTTGTGAGCTGCCTACTCACATGTCTTATCTATTATCTCCTGGGTTGTCTGCTTTTTATTATTGATTTATAGAATATATTAAAAAATACCTTGAATATTACCTCTTTGTCAGTTTAATGGGGTGGCAAATATCTTTTCTTTCTTTTGCCATTTAATAATGTATTGTGAACATGTCATATCAGGATGCACAGATCAATCTATTTGTTAAACAACTCATAGTTTGAAGCATTTATGTTTCTTCCCAAGCATTCAGTATTTTTTTAAAGAGAGCCTTATTGAGATATAAATTATGCACCATGCAATTCATCAATTTGAAGTGTACAATTCAGTACATTTTAGTATATTCACAAGATTGTGCAAACATGGCCACAATATAACTTTAGAACATTTTTGTCCCTCCAAAGTTACTCCATACTCATTAGCAGTCAATGCCAATTCTCCCTTTCCTCTCCTTCCCAGCCCTACACAACCATCAATCCATTCTGTATATTTGCCTGTTCTTTAAATTTGATATACATGGGCTCAGACAACATGTGGTCTTCTGTGACTAGTTTCTTTCCCCCAAATGTTGGTTTAAGGGCCATCGTGTTGCAATGCCAGTACTTCCTTCCTCTGTGTGGGAAACGACATTTCATTCATCAAATGTTGGACTTTAGTCCAGCCAATTACCATTTAAACAGAGCTGCAAGAAACGTGGTCGCCTGTATACCTGTACCATTTTATTTTCAAAATAATAATCTAACATTGGAAAGGCAAATTCAAAGGCTACATGCATTCTGAATTTTGATGAACACAGTAGAACCTCCATAGGTGGCCACCTCCCCGCACTGACCTCCTCTTCAAGTTGACCTCATTTTCATAGACTGGACATGCACCGCTTGTATATCAGTGCAAAGGTCTAGTTCCTAGGGGTGACCACCTCTGTATGTTGACCAATTTGCTATAGTCCTTTGGGTGGTCAACTTACAGAGGCTGTACAGTACAGCCAAATTACCATCTGCTCCTTTCCAGTGTACTATAACATAATGTTGATGATAATAACAGGTGTAATAAGCTGAACTGCGTCCCCTCAAATTAACATATTGAAGTCCTAACCCCAGTCCCTCAGAATGTGACTATATTTAGAGACAGGGATTTTAAAGAGATAATTAAAGTGAAATGAGGTCATTTGGGTGGGCCCTGATGCAATCTGACTGGTCTCTTTATAAGACGCCACTAAGACACACACAATAGGCCCGGCGCAGTAGAGCACACCTGTAACCTTATACTCTAGGAGGCCGAGCCTGAGCAACAGTGAGACTCCCATCTCTACTAAGAGTAGAAAAATTAGCCCTGCATGTTAGCACGTGCCTGTAGTCCCAGATACTGGGGAGACTGAGACAAGAGGATTGCTTGAGCCCAAGAGTTTGAGGGTTATGTGAACTATGATGCCACAGCACTCTAGCCTGGGGCAACAGAGAGAGACTTTGTCAAAAAAGAAAAAAAGAAAGGCACATACAACACAGATCCACATGTGACCATGTGGGGACATGGCAAGAAGACAGCCATCTACAAACCAAGGGGAGAGGCCTCAGAGGAAACCACACCTGCCAACACCTTAATCTTGGACTTCTAACCTCCAAAACAGCAAGGAAACAAATTTCTGTTGTCTAGCCACCCAGTTTGTGGCACTTGTGGCAGCCTTAGCCAACTGCTATGGTGTGTACTGTTACATCTATCAAAACTTTATTGGAAATGTTTCCAGTGTCTCCTCCACTCGCCGGATGATAACTTTTAATTCTGCTCTGTAGAAGGATTCCCATCATTTCCTAGTGTATTAAGAAGTTTTTATATCATAAAGATTGGATGTTAACTTTTTTAATGTGTGAATTTTGCCACCCACAGAGAAGGTCACATAGTCCTTCTTCTTTGATCAATTGATATCTCAAAATCTATTAGTGGATTTCCTACATCATCCTCTCCACGCATGCTTAGATATAAAACCATATCTGATAGTAGTTGATTTCAATTTTTGTAATGGAAGTTGCTGCAATCTATGGCTAATGTTGAATTTCAGATGATTGCACCAATCTTTGTTAGTGAAATTACCCCAGTCTTCTGTTTTTATTTTGCTGTCTTTGTCAAGTTTTGTTGTCCACATTATTCTGGTTTTAATAAAGAAGTTAGATTAGGTGTATTTGAAGTTTTGACAAAATTCACCTCTGTAACTTACTAACAATTCTATTTCTTTTGTAGGAATTTATGTACTTCAATGCCCTGTATCTTTGTTCTCTATTGCTGCTGCAACAATTTAGCAACTTAAAACAGTACCTATGTATTGCCTAACAGTCTAGAGGTCAAATTCAGCTTAGTCTTCTACTCAAAGTTATGAAACCAAAATCCAGGTGTCAGCTGGCTGGGCTCTCCCGTGGGGGCTCTCAGAAGATTCTGCTTCTGGCCTCTTTAGGGTTGTTGCAGAATTCTATCCCTTGTGGCTGTAGGACTGGTGAGCCCTTTCTCTTGCTCCCTGGCAGTAGGGCGTCTCCTCTGCTCCTACAGCCCACCTGCATTTTTTCTCACGTGGCCCTTTCCATTTCCAAACCAGCAATGGTGCATTGAGTCCTTCTTGTGCTCCGAATCTTTCTTCTACCACCAGTTGGAGAAAGGTCTTTGCTTTTAAGGACTCACACGATTAGATCATCCTGTAATCTTCCTCTTTTAAGGTCAACTGTGCCTTATAAAAGAACATAATCACAGGAGTGACATTTCATCATATTCATGGATTCCAGGGATTTGAGTGGAACATCTTTGAAGGGCCATATTAGATACGCTACCACGGTCTTCTAGGGCCAATGTCAGCAATTCACGTTTCCCTATTGGAAACCCATTCTATCCAGGCTTTATGCAAGGTGTTGGTTTAGTATACATTTATATTGCATAACAATTATTTTAATCACTTTGTATTTGCTCTCAATTTTTCACTCACATCTCTGATTTTTTATATTTATGCTATCTGTCCTTTTCTCTTAACTGTTAGCTAGGGTTTCTCTCTCCCATTGCAAATAACCATTTTGTTAGGTTAATTAGTTCTACTGATTTCATATTTCCAATACATTAATTGCTACTTTTAACGTTATTATTTTATCCCGGTTTCATTTGCCTTATTGTTTGCTTTTGCATGTTATTTAAATGACAAATTTATTTATTTGCAGTCTTTCTTCCTTGGTAACCGATATTTAAAGCCACAAAGTTTTTCTTTATCCTTTACCTACTTATAAATTTGATACATAACTCTATACTTACTATCATTCTCTAGATAATTTTTGTTATCTCCTCTTCAACTTGTGCTTAAGAGAGAGTTTTAAAATTTCCCATTGATAAGAAATGTTGTATTAATGCATAGCTTTTTTCATTTTGATCAGAGTATGCACTCTGTATAATTTTTACCTTTTGTAATTTTAATCATATTGCTTTTCAGTTCTACTAGGAGTTACCTATAATCTTAACATACTCAAACTTTTACTTCATTCCTCATGTCTACTTGGTTTATCATCTCCCCCCTCCTTTTTTTTTTGAGACAGAGTCTCACTCTGTCACCCAGCCTAAAGTGCTGTGGTGTCAGCCTCACTCACAGCAACGTCAAATTCCTGGGCTAAAGTGATCCTCTGGCCTCAGCCTCCTAAGGACCTGGGACTATAGGCTTTTGACAGCATGCCCAGCTAAGTATTTTTTTATTTTTAGTAGAGGCAGGGTGTCCCTTTTGCTCAAGCTGGTCTCAAATCCTGGCCTTAAGAGAATAGCCCCACCCCAGCCTCAGCCTCCCACAGTGCTAGGATTGTAGGTCTGCATCACTGCACCTGTAATAAATCACAGCCTGATTTATCACCTTTGAAAGGATAATTGAAAGATGGAAAATTCATGCATTTGCACCTTTCCATTTCCTCTGCACTCTTGACCTCCTGATATTTATACTTATTCTACATTTCAAAGTTTGCAATATTTATTCTGTTTTATACACATAGTTATCATATTTAGAAAGGTTCAATGCTCACTGCCCATCTTTTTAGTCTGATTATTTTTATTTTGCCAGATTTTGTTATTATGTACTATTTTAAATAAGACTTAAGTATCCCCTGTGTTCTTATTTTACCAAATATGTCATTTGATTTACACTCTCTTTTGTCTAATATACTTTGAATTTATTGTTTGTCTTAAATTTCAGACTGTCTCTCTCTCAAGTTTTCATTCTGTACCAATTCTTCTTGCTGGTTTTTCCAAGTTCAGATTCATTCATTCCCTTACTATGGGAAAGTTTTCTTCCACTATGTCCTTCAACATGTTTTCAGTTGTATTTGGTCCTCTCTTCTCCAAGGACATCAATTTTGTCCACTTGTGTTTCCTTTGCCTATCTTCCATGTAAGATATTTCTCCACAATCCTTTATACTCTGTTCTTGGCCACTTAATTTCCAGTTTGCTTCATATCTCTGATTATATTTTAGCAATGTCAATCTCCCTTTTACTGGTTCTAACTTGACGTTTATTTCTGTAATGACTTGATTTTTCTTTACCATCTCTTTCCTAAGCTCTTCATCACTTTTTATTGTCTTACCATATGCTCTTGAGTTATTATTATTTTTTTTTGAGACAGAGTCTCACTCTGTCACCCTCTGTAGAGTGCTGTTGCATCACAGCTCACAGCAACCTCAAACTCTTGGGCTTCAGTTATTCTTTTGCCTCAGCCTCCCAAGTAGGGGGACTACAGGCACCCGCCACAACGCCCAGCTATTTATGGTTGTTGTTGTTGTTGTCGTTGTTGTTTTAGCTGGCCCAGGCCAAGTTTGAATCTACCAGCCTCAGTGTATGTGGCTGACACCGTAACCACTGTGTTATAGGCGCCGAGCCTGCTCTTGACTTTTTATAACTCTCTGATGTGTGTCTGTTGATGTGACCATTGTCTTTTATTTGTTTCCTACCATAGGGAGGTGTTTGTCCACAGACAGCTGCTGTTTAAGGCATAATTCTCCAGCTGTGTATTTTGGTCCCACATTTGATTTAGTATATTCTTTTATTACTTTATTTTCCAGTTTTATTTCTGAGATCCATGCAGATTCCTCTTTGAATGAGTCCTTTCAAGCCGGACATTTGCTCACGTACAGCGTGGAGGGTGGGTCAGGAGAGTGAGTCGGGGCAGGGCCTGAAGAATGTGGTGCTATTGCAAACATTCTGGTCTAGAGACAAGTCCCTGCTTGGGACCACCAAAAGATTTTCCTGGCTCAAAAAGAAGCCTCGAATGGAAAGGTCCTTCTGGCGTTAACGTCTTGTTTATGTCTTTTCTGCTGACTGAGACCCGCAGTTGTGGAGCTGATCTTCCCCAGCTGTCTTTCTCTCACTCTGCACTCACACCACAAACCTCTTGCAGAACCCCATGTCTGCGTGGGTCCTCCCTGAGCACCGCCTGGACGGAAACGCTGCCGTGTCACAACACACTCCAGGATGCTCCCCCAGAGCCCATCACAAGGCATTTCTGATTGGGCCACTTGATGTCACAGTGCTCAGATCACCGCCCAGCGTCTTCAGGGTTCATGCCCTTTCTGGCATCCGCACTGCATTCTCCTGCTGCCACGTGAGCCAACACGCAGGTGTGTGTCTTCCCCGAATGATGCCAGCATCCTGGAAAAAGAAGAGCCACCTCTCTGGAAAACTACTCACTTTACAATAAACCAAGAAAACTTGTCTAAAAATGTTGCTTTGAAGTCCAGAATTCACAGGTGAGGCTCTAAATGCAGAAACATAAAATGGCATCTGGATGTTTGCCAATGTTTGTTGTTGATGAGAAATTGACTAAGAGAATTAGCATTTTATGTTCTTCCTGACAGTTTCCACTTCTTTCACTTTCTGTGAGCCAGAGAAATTGGGCTGTACCATTTAATAAAAATTCTGCCCTCTGCGTATCTTCCCAGGCAGCTCCATGGAAGTGGGAGCGGGAGAGCCTTGATAGGAGAACTCAGTTGTGAAGGCAGCATGTCTGATTTCAATCTTCCCAATGTTAACCGGGGAACTTTCACGACACAGAGCACAGTGCAGGTGGAAATGACAAATATGGTAAATGATTACATGTCAGAGGCACTATCAGGAATGCTTCATGTGTAGATTTGTTTCCCACTAATGATGAAGATAGTGTTAGGAGATTAGCAAGGGCTAGATGCTGGGGTCAGGCTACTACGCTGTGATGAAATTGATGTAGTGAGGAAATCGAAAAACAGCTATTGGCAAGAATTAAAAAGTGTGGCTCCAGTAGGCAGGAAGGATGCTGGCAGAACACAGGCAAGTCAGGGAGGCCGGCCCTGTAAACCACCTTCACAGACAGAAACAGGAAAATGAAGTGATGGCTTCTCCGCAGGCCGTGATGTGTTTGCCCGAGTAGCAAAGCAAACACAATCACACAAAAATTAAGGGCTGATTATAGAGAAGATTATGCAAGAAATCCAATCAAATAGGGAGCAGCATTTAGAAATGGCCGCGCTCACCAGAAAATGCATGGGGCTTCTGAGTAAGAGGAAAACCACTTCAATTTTGGAATGTGAATGAGAGGGATTGGATCACTGTGCTCCACCACCGTCTGCTGGAGGATTCTCTGCAGCCATTGCCATGTTACTTTGCAGCTTCCTTTCCTGTGGTGGAATATTCCTGCCCTTCCCCATCAGTGGTCTTGCATGTGACCTGCCACGGCCGATGGAATAACAGTGGGTGGAGCATGAGTGGAAGCCTTCGCTTTGCTAGTGCAGGTGGCCCTGGTCCCTCCTGCGACTGCCACTTGCTATGAGAAGGTCATGCCTTAGTAGCTGTGGTCCAAGCAGCAACCCAGGAAGAGGACCAAGCCCAACCCCGCTGGGGCCTCGGCATGCCACAGGCCGCTGTCAGGGCTCCATCTGAGCCCCAGCTGGATCCACCAGCTCACCTCGTTGTTTATTTTGCAGTTTCTTTTTAAAATGGAACTAAATAACATTAAAATCTCTAAGGCGTTTAGCTTTTTTCATTGTTTTTTTTTTTTGCTTTTTGTAAAATTTCATAATCCCAACTTTACTAAAGTTTAAAATCGTTAATGAGTTCTCCTGTATTCACAGCACTTTTTGAAATTGTGGCAAAACACATATAACATAAAAAATTTGCCATCTTAACCCATAAGTATCCAATTCGATGGCATTAAGAACATCCACATTGTTTTACCACCAGCCAAACTGAAGCTCTGTACCCATTAAAAAACTCCCCTCCCTGTCCCCTGGTAGCCGTTGTTCTACTTTCTATCTCTGTCAATTTTACTATTCTAGGCACCCCCATCAGTGGAATCACACAGTATTTGTTTTCATGATCAACTTATTTCACTTACCATAATGCCTTCAAGGCCCATCCCTGTCCTAACACATTCAGAATCGCCCTTTACAAGGCTTTATCCATACATATTCCAATGTATGGATGTGCCACATTTTGTTTCCCATTCATCCAAGAGGGGCACTTGGGTAGCGTCCACCTTTTGGCAACACAGTAGAACCTCTGTAAGTTGCCCATCCAAGGGACTGTAACAAACTGGTCAACTTAAAGAGATGGTCAACATAAGGAACTCCCATTGAGCACAGGTGGGTCATATCCAGTCTGTGAAAATTAGGTCAACTTAAGGAGGTGGTCAGTGTAGGAGGGTCTGAGGTAGTTGCTTCTCGGCTACAATGAATAGTGTCACTATGAGCACAGATAAACAAATATCTCTTTGCATCCCTGATTTTAATTATTTTGGGTATGCACCAAAATAAGATTGTAGAGTCTTATGGTAATTCTATTTGTAATTTTTTGTGGAACATTCATACTTATTTTGCATATTTGAGAATTTTTTTTCTCTTTTTTGCAGTTTTTGGCCAGGGCAGGGTCTGAACTCGCCACCTCCGGCATATAGGGCCGGCGCCCTACTCCTTTGAGCCACAGGAGCCACCCAGAAATTTTTTATACTATTGACATTTGAAGAAAAAAAACAAAACAAAAAAACCTGTCCATCCAGGGGTGGGAAAATTGCAGCCCACAGATTTCAAGACTTTTTTTTTTTAAGCACCATAGGAGGCAAGGAAAGCTTCATTGTTCTCCTCTGCATCCTTTTTAATAAAATAGTTTTTCTTCCGGAAAATTTGGATTCAGACAAAGGCTGCAGTTAAGGACCAGGAAGGCCACTTGTTTTCTGAAGGCTGCAGGTTCCCACCTCCAGGAGGGGACATCCAGTCTTCAGAGAGAATGTGGAGTTCACGCAATCTTGCACAGCAAAGATCTTACTGGTAGATAGCTTTGTCTATCACGTTTTGCTAGGAAGCTTTAAAAGTTCCGCTCAGGAGACATTCCCTCTGCACGGCCTCTGCATTCTCCAACACAGAACTGGGCACTGCCCAGGGCCCCAGGGCCCCAAGGCCCCATCTACAAAGCTTGTGTCTGCGCATGCTCAGACGTCTGTCTCCCTGGGGCTGCGAGCCAGGGAGTCAGGGCCAGGCCTTACTTATCGCAGCCTTGCTATCTCCAGCGATTTGCATAATCTCTAAGTGCTTAATTGACACTTCCTAGAGGACTCCTGCAACTTGTCACCTCTAAATCCCTCCTTGCCCCTCAGCCTCAGTGCATTAGCATTTGGACGCTTTCCCATGCGCTGCTGAGCTGCGCCAGCCTGGCTGAAGGGCGGGACAGGGACACAGTCGACACTCCCTCCACCATGGAGCCTCCGGGCTTCTCAGAGTGGGCCACCCTGGCCTCCAGGGGCCTCCCGCGAGCCCACTGCCCCTCTCGCAGGCAGATACCAGCCGCTCCTTGGCTTGGGCTCCAGGGCACCTTTCCCACGGGCGGCACCAAGTTTCCCGGGTGGAGGCCCAGCCCACGCGTCACTCTCCGCCCTCACCCCCACCGCTCATTCTGAGCTACTTCATTTTGGTAATGTCCTTGCCAGCCTCCTCATTGCCCCCGGAAGTCACTAGCAGCACCTCCATAGTATCTGACCGTTTGCTAGACGCTTCAGCCTGTCCCACGGTGACACACTGCCCAGTCCCTCCCACTGACGCTGCTGTGCCGGCCTCACTGCTTGCCACCTGTCTGGCCACCTCCACTTCACCCTGCACGTTGCTGCACAAAGTGTGTGACCCCAAACCCCTCCAGACGCACCTGCTGGCTCTCACTGTCACAGGACAGGTGGACACTGAGCTGACGGTCACCTGGCCCCCTTCCCCCCTGCTTTGCCTTGTCAGCCTCAGCCAGGAGACAGTGGGAACTTGAGAAGAACCCTTGTTCCAGCCCTCCCTGTACCTGTCCCCCGGGAGAGACACACCCACGCCAAGTCACTTCCCCATCTTAGCATCTTGGTATTTTGTGGTTTAATAGAGGAGAAACCTCAAATGGTCCCACCTCTGCCAGGCTCTATGTTCATTCCCTCACCCGCAGAGCCCCGTGTTTCCCAGATCTTCCTGATAAACACTTGTGTCCTGGTTTGGACACACAGTTCCATCCCAGGAGCGATAACCCCCGCCCTTGCCCTGTCCTTTCCATCATTGCACATGTTGCTACTTGCACTTGGGATGCAAACATGGGCCAGGGCAGGGGTCTTCACTGTGGCTGACTGTGCCCTTGACTGCTGTGGCAGCTGCCAAGCGTGGTACAGCCGCTCTCCAGCCCCTCAGGGAGATACGCAGGGGTGAGGTGAAGCAGCTGCTGCCCAACGCTACGTGGATTACTGAGCAGACAGAGGGTCCTCGCTCAGGCTCTCTAAGTGTGGAGAGCTGAGGTCCTGGCTGTGGCCAGAACTGGCAATCTGAACCCCACTGTCCAGGGTGCTACCAGCCTAGGCCTGAGGACATGCAAGGAGTGTGTGACATCACTGCGATGACCACATCTGCACAGGGAAATGGAGGGGCATCCTGGCCCTGACCAAGCTGAGGCTGCTGTGGGGGTCGGGAGGTCGGCAAGCCACTTTGATCAGAGGTTAATTTGCAAGAGGCAAAGATCACTTGGGAAAAGAAAGACAAATACCAGGGGCAGTGTATCTCAGATGAGCTGGTTCATTAAGGACAAATCATAACATGAGCAAGACTATTCCCAAGGTCACAGATCTGAGTTGGAACCTCGGATCCAGAGCCAGAGGCAGAATGGACTTAAACTCTGACAGGTGGAGACTGGCTGGTGGAGAGGGGGACTGTGTTTGAGACCTGGCCTGGAGTGCGCTTCCAGAATACATTGAGGCCCTGCTGCTTACTTACCAGCATCACGGAGAACCACTTGAAACCCCTCTGCTGGAAAGCACAGGTGCCGGGCACAATCAGTCCGGGCAGCGGAACTAGCCTCCTGGAATCCAAGTGGGCTTCAGGGCCAGCGGTGACGGCGCATACAGAATCTGCTATTCCCACTCTGACTGCTCCTCGGGGTGGGTTCCTGCTGAGAAAATGCACCCGGAAGATGCAACCAGGAATGGGAGAATCAAGAAAGTGCTGGATCATTACATAAAACAGATGTTACTTTTCCATGGGGGGGGGCAAACAGATGCTTTGCTAGGGCCACTGCAGGAAGGACCCACAAGGCACAAAACTTGAATCGATAAAAAACCCATAGGCTGTCAGCACACGCCCTCCAGGGCGAGAGAAACCCAAACAGGACTCATGGGGAGCAAGCAGGTGCAGGCAGAGGGCAAAAGGTGATCAAGGCATGCGGAAAAGGAAGCCAGCCCCGAGTAACGTTGGTGCACGGGGCATCGTGAGATACACAAGAGCCGAGAGGGGAGCTGGGTCGAAGCAGAGATGTGAAGACCTCCAGGGAGCCGTGATCCCGAGAGAGGAGACTAAGACAAAGCAGGTATAGGTACAGGCCACAGGGTTCCTACAAAGGGCAGCCGGTCATGGGGACTTTTAAGGAAGTGAAACTTTTCTGCTTGATACTGCGTGGCAGAACCATACAGCACAAGAGTGGCCTGATGTAAACCGAGGCCTTCAGTGGTGGTTCACCATGGATGACTCTGCACCACACCAGCGCAAGACACTAATAAGGGAGCCTGGGGAGAGGGAAGATGGGGACTTTGCACCTTCTGCTCAGTTTTTCTGTAAATTGAAAGCTGCGCTAAGAAATAAACTTAATTTTTTTTTTAAAGGCAGCCTTATGGGAAAGAAAATGGCCCAAGTGATGCTCTGTGTCCTGCTCTTAACCTGATAAGGCTAAGAGAGACAGAAGCCACCTCTGAGTTGTCCCACAGTCCGGGATACACTTTATTTTGCCCAATTTTATTAGGAAAACAGTCTCATATTTAAAGACATGTACTTAATTTGTTTTCTCTTTTCCAGACTCCGGGATACTTGCATCATGACTTAGCATTTGTATTTCCCTGCTTGGTGAAGGATTTCATTTACTGAATGTTTTCTTCTTGGTGTTGGCAGACGATACATAAACAGGAGGAGGTTCACAAAATTGTGGCATCACTTTTTCATCTGCTGGAAGAATACAGAATTCTTCCCCAAACTCAGATGGAATTCTTCCTACCAAATATCCCAATGTTGAGCCCAGTAGCATGAAATCACAGAATGAGGATGCCTGGGTCCCAGTCCCCACCCTGCCAGATAACCACAACCCACGGGAACCCTCCTGAACCCCCACTGTTCTCTCAGATGAAGAGGTACCAGGCATACAGCCGAGGTGCGTGAAGCCTGGTGCCTGCATCTTTCCAGAAAGCTTTGCTGCAGCCCTCACAGTGACTCACAGTGAGGGAGTTACATTCTGTTTTCCCAATGAAGGTACAACAGTGACTAAACTGCTAAAAATAATTCTTAAAGAGGGAGTTTGAAATTGAATTCCTTTTGCCCCCAATTGTTTTCCCATGAAATTTTGAAAGCAGTAAAATGCAGAAGAGAAAAATAAAAACCCGGGAATACAAATTCCCATTAGAATGTACCTAGAGGCTCCCTCTTTGTGAATTTTGAACCACTCTGGAGAATTACTTATTTCCTAAGACCAGTAGAAGAAAGGCAATTTCATCTCCAGGTGAGAAAAAGGGGCCATTTTAAGTACAAATAATGTATTTTTCCCTGGGCCTGTTCCTAGGCTCCACCCATCCCTGGATAATGAAGAAGAGACTCCTGGTGGTGCTGTCTACAGAACAGGAAGGTGCTGAGCAGGGAGGGGCCGAGAACAGGGGGAGGGGAGAAAAAGGGCGGATTGTGTCCGCACAGGTGGGTGCCTATGAGATGTCTAGGAATAAGCCGTGTTGAAAACTAGAAAATGTGATGTCCCCTCCAATGTTCCGTCTGATTTAACTGAGAGAACATGGCCTTGAATTTAAACGACAATCGATAGGACACATTTCAACAGACATTAATTGTAAGTCTGCTGTGTGCCAACCCCTGCACCAGGCACAGAGGATCCAGAGATAGATGCACCTCAAGAAACCGGAGCCTGAGCCTGCACATACTACAGGCAGGACCCCAACATCGGGGACCCTGTCCTTGGAAGTTATTATGTGAAGATGTTAAACAGGAAAACCAGATGGTCATTGTATATGGATGCCCAAAAGACAGTCAGTAAAATTGCGCATCCACTCTGATAACAAAATCTAAGTATCCAGAGAGTAAGAATACATTTTCTAAAATCAAGAGTATTTATTAGAAATATCTAGCAAGCTACTAAGTTTTGGGGTGATTTGTTGTATATAATAGTTTGCTAGGGCTGCAGTATCGGAGGACCACAAACTGGTGGCTTAAGCTGAGGGAGGTATGGGTGGTCACAGTTCTAGATGCCAGAAGGGAAGATCAAGGTGTCATCAGCAGAGGTGGCCCCTTTGGAAGGCTGCTAGGAAAGGGCTTACTCCAACTGTCTCTCTTGCAGATGGCTGCCTTCATCTTTACATGGGGTTCTCCCTCGGTGTCTTTGTCCAAATTCCCTTTTTTAAAGGTACCCACATATTCACTTACGGGCTACCTTAATGGCGTCATTTTAATTTGATTGCCTCTGTAAAGACCCTATTTCCAAATAAGATTGCAGTTTGAAGTAGTGGAATTGGATGTCAACACATGAATTTTAAGAGATGCAATTCACCCATAACATTATACAATAGATGACTCATACAGTTGGAAACAAGGATAATTGCTATTACTCAACTTTGTTCCAAGGTTCTATCTAATATAAAAAAGTAAGAACAAGGAGTAAAATGCTTGAATATTGAAAAAGAAAAGACAAGATGATCATTATTGGAAGGTTACCTTATAGTCTACTTGGAAAATCTAAGAGCATTAATTGAAACACTATTACTGTTCTTTAAGAAGTGCATTCGTATCGCTTCTCAGCCTTTTGGCTGAGATCAAGTGAAGAAGTGCATTCCTTAAGATTCCCATATTTAGCATTAAAATAGTTTTCAAAGCAGATTTCCTTTAAGTCCGTAATAACCAATTTCAATACACATATATGCACCATATTTACAAAAGACTTGAATATGAATGTTCATGTCAGCTTTGTTAATATCATAACAAAATATTATTTCCACCCCAAAATAGACACGATACACATTAACAGTCAAATGTCCAAATAGTGGCATACGATGTCACGTGTGATAACGTATACATGTGTGGTATTCAGATTTTCATATAAAAATATCGGGAATGGGAACACGAAACTCTCCAACCTACATGTAACACAGATGCATTCGTTTTGTTGTATGTCAATAACACTTCAAAAATAGCTTTTTAAAATTCTAATTTTATTAAAGGGATAAATCTAAAATAATGAAAGACATTAAAATGCCCAAAGAAAATTTAGAAGAATATTTCTCCAACCTTACAGTAAAAATAATTTAATCTGCATAACTGGCAGAGCAAAGCCAAAGACATATATTAGATTAAAAATGTATAATATATAAAACGTTTTAGATGATTTGGTTAGCAAGAGTTTTTTTTTTAAAGTGACATACTTGGAAGGGTACTGGTGAAACTTACTAAATGTAGAATATCAATGTCTTCATATAGTGATTAAGAAAGTGCCACGAAGGCTATGTTTAACAGTTCGATGAAAATATTTCAGATTGTATATGAAGTCAGCACATTGTGCCCATGATTGCGCTAATGTACACATTTATGATGTAATAAAATTATAAAAATAAAAAGTGACATACTCGGAAACACGACAATATATTTAGCAAACAACAAGACTCCATTGAAAACACTGGTCTAAGGTGCGAAGCAAGAAGAGAAAAACCAGCTGGAGTCCCTGGGCCTTAGCAGGTCCAGGCACTGAGGGGACAGGGCTGTTGGCCCCGTGCCGGCTTCAGCCACCAGGGAGGAAGACAGAGGAGGCAGATGGAGATCGTGTTTCCATTCTCCAGCCCGTCGGAGTGGGAGGCGGTTCAGCTTATCCCCTGGTCACCCATGGGCTAAGTCACTGTCCTGTCACATTAATATCTCCTCCTCCCCAGATCAGATTGGGGACTGAGATCAGTAAGGAACCGGCCAGTAGCCCTCACGTCTCAGAAGCCCTTTACACTCAAAAACAAACACAAAAAGGTCGAGGACCCCCAGGAGCTTTTGCTCTTATGTATCATCATAGCTGTTAAAATGTGTTATATTAGAAATTAAAACTGAGAATGTTTCCAGATGCTCACTAATACACTCTTAAAATGATGGTAGTAAAGCCAGGGGGTGGTAATATAAACTCTTTTATTAAAAAGCAGCTATATTTCCCGAAACAAATCAAAAAAACACACCAGCTTCAAGAGTGGCATTTGCACGTATTTCTTTACCGTCTGTCTTAATAGGACGGCAGACAGCTGGATCTCCTGAGCTAATCTGTTGTGAAATGTTCTCTGGGTTGACGTGTCTGAAGAAAATCAGGCCTCATTCAGATATCCAGTTGGAAAAGAGAGGCGTGTTTTAATAACCTTTCCCGGTAATTGTGGATACTCTTCTTTCAGACTACGTCAAAACTTAGTAAGTTAGAGGCTCTCAAAGTCCATGGCGATGCGGAAACTGAAACCCCATTAGTAACTTTATCTCTCAGCTACACTGAGCTCCTGGGTCCCTCTTGTGCTTGGAGTGGATCTTTCACCCTCATTACACCCACACGGGTCACTGGGAGACGGCAGGTCACCGAGGTGTGCAGATCTTCCAAAGGTTAACATTGCATTACACAAGACTCAAAAATCGCCTTTGTTAAAAACACTGCCAACCTCATCAGTAAAGTATTTAAGTAGAAAGGAAGTTGTCAAGCTCATGGCCGCTGACACGAGCGTCCCAAAATTCCAATTTTCACTTGAAAGCTCGAATTTTATCACTGGCAAAAAATACTGTCAGTTGCTTTCCTTGAAGTGACAGGCTCGCTTCGTTCATTTTTAAGAAAATGTCTAGCAAATACCCAAGTCTGAATAGCCATGGCATGTCTGTCAGTCACTCTTTGAAGTGAAAATGACGTTTTAAGGAAGAAACCATTTTTTTTAGCTCAAAACAGAAACAATCGCATGAGTGCTTTTCCTTGAGACAATGTACATGCCAGGTGTGCAGAAGAAATGCTTCAGCACACTCAGCCTTTCACCATGGAGGACAGGGAAAGGATGTGTGTACAGGGTCTCATAAAATCAATAGTTTTTGCTGCTTCGTGAAGGGCATTCTTTTTTTTTTCTTTTTTTGAGACAAAGTCTCACTCTGTTGCCCTGGTAGAGTGTCGTGGTGTCATAGCTCACAGCACCCTCAAACTTGTGGGCACTTCACTCACTCCACCCATATTTATTGAGGCCCTGCCATGTGCTAGGCAGGTGTGTATTTGTGTTCAAATTGTGTCAAAGTTTCACAAAGTGTTTTTGGTGTATATAAACTTGAATAAATTCAAGTAGCTAAAGTAGAGTCAGTGAGAAGCTCCCATGATTGTGCTATTTAATATTGGGAATGCGAGGTGTCACCTTTCAAAATTATTGCACCAAGAGATTCGTGCCAGGAAGTGTAGAGCCGGTACCTTATGATTCAGCCTGAGCAGGAATGGTGGGGGTGACAGAGCCCTGTGGAGGCCACTGACGCAGGTGTGGGGCAGCCAGTGGGGCAGCAGTGGTGGGGGGGACAGCAGCCTCAGCAGCTGGGCTGTTAGTAGTAGAGAGGTCACTGGGCTGCCCTTAGGGGCAGTGCACAGAGAAACCCCCAGGCGATGGCTGCCGCCAACCACAAGCTGTCTGCCCAGTGAAGCACCTGCCATTTGCTGGACAGCCCATTCACGCCCCCAGCCACCCCCGGGGCTCTACCCTGGGCACTAAGCAAGAGCTAGTCCCACTTATGCAAACTCAGACCCACCAACAGGTCTGAAAGATCCTGTAACGAGCTCCACCCCAAGCCGGGTGCTGGCAGGTGCGTGGCAGAGGCCGAAAGGGTTTGAAGCAGACAGGGAGCGGCAGTGGAGTCTCGATGATGGGAGGCTTCCCGGGAGCCTCGGCACTTCAGCTGAGCCCTTGACTGATGAGGAGGATTTTAAGAGGAGCCTCTCTCATGTTGCAATGAATTTCTGAAATATGAGATGGTTTTCCCTATTTTCAAGCATGAAATCGTTTTAACACCACTCCCTAAGAAAGTGTGAACTTGCATTTAGATATCCTCTCTGCCTCCCTTTCCCCTAAACCATCCATCCTAAACTCCAGGGCTGAATTTTCCTAAAACAGTGGTTTCATCATGTAACCCCCAGATCAAAATCCTGCCATAACTCTGCATGGAGACTTTTTTAAAAAATCGATGGAACTGAGAATCATTGTCAGTAAAATGGGCGGGGGCGGGGGGCGCCTCTGCCATCAAAACAGCAGCTGTGCTAAGAGAGGGTGGGGAACTGCCAAGACATGGGTCCTGTCAGAGCCTAGGGTGGCCCCGTTAGATCTGGGACAGTGACATCTCAGAGCTGGAGTGACCGGAGGCATGCCAGGTTGGGCCGTGTCCAGCTCACGGCATCCCGTGAGTCTGGAGCACACTTGGTTTCCCCTGGGAGTGTAGATTGACAAATAAGGAAACATGTACGGGGTGGGGGATGAGGAGAGTCTGGCCACCATGGAGATGGGCGAGATGGGGACGCGAGAGAGACTTAGCCGAGAAGGGCCCACAGGAGCTGCAGCCCAGAGAAGGGTGCCCCGAAGGAGGACGGGAGGGGACTGACCCCTTCTGTCTGTGGCCCTCTGGAGCAGAGTGAAGGCCAGTGGATGACAGTCGCCTGCAATGGACAAGGCTCAGTAAATGGGTGGGTTCTTGAGTCGACGGTGGCAGGTGAGCAGAGATCAGCTCGGTGATCTGGAGCCGAGGCTCTTCTGCATCCTCCTCTCACCCCCAGCCTCATCTGGGTGGCAGTGGGAGGAAAACCACTGATGTACCACCACGCATTGCTGCCTGCCCTGGGGACACAGTGGGGACCTTTCCTCATGAGTTTTATACCTTGTTTAGAGCCAGACTCTGCAACAGCTCTCTGGTCCAACCCAGCCAGAGTGGAACAGTCAGCACAGAAGCCCTGTGGCCTGTGAAGCCAGAAGGGTCACATTCAGGAAAGTTTCCCAGTGCGTGCTCCAGAGGGGATGTGGGCTGCATGGAGCTTGCAAGGGCCACAGCTCCTCTCAGGGACTTTGTGATGGCAAAGGATAGTCCATGTGGTTAGTATGACTCTGGTCACATAGCAAGTGACTGACAAACACAGCTATCGGGGAGGGGAGGCATGTGAGAATGGTGGCCATGGGGGCTGTGTGAAGGAGAGATACCTGTGACAACTACCTGGAGGGTGAGGGGGCACTAGCCAGGTGACTGCCAGGTCCACGTAATTACAACAGTGTGGAAACAGCGTGAGTAAGAGGTACACGTGAGAAGGAGTGTGGTGTGTCTGGGACAATTCTGCACAGCACTGTGGGAGCCCAAGGGGTGGCACTGGGGAGGGCAGTCAGGACACACGCAAGGGCAACCCCAAGGGCAGGCTTGGATTTGGGGAAGATACCTTCTGACTGCAGCATGGAGGGGGCATTAGCGGGGTCTGCAGAGAGGAGCAGTGGGGGGGACCAGGTAGTGGCTCTCCCAGATGTTGAGGAGGGGGAGCTGGGAACACGGCATGTGGGCAGTGAGGAGACGGCAACATCAGGGTGGGTGCCAGCTTCCTGGCCAGGGTGGCAACTTGCAGTTCCTCGAAACCAGGAATGGGACAGGGTGGGCAAGGAAAGCCCAAGGGTCAGTGTGACAGGACAGCCCTACTAGTCATCAGGGAGCAGTGGGCACTCACTGGGAACAGGACAGCCAGGGCACCCAGGGGAAAGTTGTGGGCAGAGATTAAGGGGCAGCAAGGGATGGTGATGCTGCCGGGAAGTGCTGCGGTAGATGGCACCACCCCAGTCCCATAGTGAGGGGCATTAGCTTCCTAAGTCAGAGAGCAGCTCTGCAGGGGGGACACAAAGTCAACCCTCAACCCTGCAGAAAGTGACAAACTGAACTCCTGCTGCCAGAGAGTCCCCTGTAGAAGCCAGAGGGTGAGGGCTCCAGCTGGTGCAGGCCTCACTGCTCAGTCTCCAGGGCGATGGCACCAACATGGTGGCACAAAGGTCCCACGGGAAATCCTCGTGGAGCTGCACCCAGCTGCCCCTGAACTTCAGGGAGTGGTCTGAGCCAAAGACACGGAGTGTGAGATGTTGTCAGCCCAGATTTGGGACGGGTACAGGGCAATCCCACGAAGGTGCCCGAGAGAGGCCATCAGGGAGGTACGAGGAAAGTCAGTGTGGCTCTCAAGTGACAGAGGAGGTGGGATGGAATGGGACGCTGCGGGAGGTGAAACCAGGAAGGACTGAATGCTGCCCACAGATGTAACAAAAGACCCGTGGCTGGTGACCTCAGCGGGGGAGTTCTGGTCTGGGGAGGGAAAACACTTCAGTGCTCAGTGGCAGCAGGAGGCTGGGATATGCAGGAGGAGGGGCTAGGTAGGAGGCGGGGCTATGCAGGAGGCGGGGCAATGCTGGAGGCAGAGCTATGCAGGAGGCGGGGCTATGCAGGAGGTGGGGTAATGTAGGAGGCGGGGCTATGCAGGAGGCGGGGCTATGCTGGAGGCAGAGCTATGCAGGAGGTGGGGCTATGCAGGAGGCGGGGCAATGCAGGTGGTGGGGCAATGTAGGAGGCGGGGCTATGCAGGAGGCAGGGCTATGCAGGAGGCAGAGCTATGCAGGAGGTGGGGCAATGTAGGAGGCGGGGCTATGCAGGTATCCTGGCGGTTTAGTGCCGAACCAGAGGAAAGGCCAGAACTGATGAGGATGGGCGGGTGGGTCCCTCTCCACCTGGAGGGTGCAGCCCGGTGAGGGTGCAGAGTGAAGGCTCAGGCCTCTGCCTTCCCTGGGGAGTGGGCAGAGCAGAGGTGTGGCCCTGCAGACACCCCTCCTTCCCTGGGCCAGTGACAACCACAGCTTCTGTGGGTTTGGATACAAATAAACCACTGGAACCTTAAGGAAAGCACAGTTGAACATCTCATCTGTCCAATCCCGTGTTCCATGCTGGGGATCTGAGGGTCACCAGGGAGAGCCCCTCATGGAGACAACGAGACTGGAAAGACGGAGAACGCAGTGGGGCAGCCCAGCAGAAAACGGCAGGACATTGATGATGTAAACACTCGGGATTTGCCAGCTGCGCAGAAAACCAAGTGATGCTAGCCGCCTGTAAGCATCATAACCTTGAGAAAACTCCTGGCCCCTTTGGATTTCCTCCTAACTGCAGCTATTAACCGAACGTCAGACTACCTCTGCCATGGGTCAGGTGACAATTAGGTGGGACGATGATGGTCAGGTTCCAGAAAGGGACTGTCACATGGTGGGCGCACAGTCCCTGCTGATGCTTCTCCAGGCTCCATCTATGTGACTGGAGTTGCTTGTCTTGCTTTTTCCACCATCAAAGAAGACTTAAAATCTATAACCCCCAAAGAAACAACTTGGGCACCATGATAAAATAGCCTAGGTAGAGAATAGTTCACTCTTCCTCCAAGATAACAACATAACCAAGTGAGGGACATTCTAATCCTCAAAGATTAAAAAGATTTCTGACAACAGAAATCTTTAATGACATTGAAGAAATGGAACAACAACAACACGAAAAATGCTCTCCCAACATAGCATTTCGGCTAGTAATTAAAATACAAATGGAATAAACCTTGTTTGTGAGGCTGTTCAATCTTTCTTTCAATGTTTGTTTCAATTAGTTCAAGCTCTAGCTACCTAGATGATCAGAGAAAAAAAATTAAGCAAGTCTGTTTTAGAAAAAAAAAAATGTTTAGCTACTAACAAACAATTGAAGAAGGCATTTGTTTTTTCAGAATCTCTTAACTTCTAATCTGGCAGGAATTACTTTATTGTCAACTGATTTGTTACAAGTTTGTGAACCATTTTAACCTCTTCCTGTTGTACTGGGAACATTTTCTAGTAAAAGAGTTTTGAGAAATTATTCAAAGAAGACCCTGGAGGGACTGGTTCCCCATCCTCCCTGGAGAGTTCCCAGCCGGATGACGCACTCCACCGAACTTCACGAGAACAGTTGCTCGTGTCTGGGAATGGCAGCATAATGCTTAGGACGTTTAGAAGTCATCTTCATAATACAATAAATAGAAAGAAGCACCATGAGATTATTTGTGCCTACTGACCTATGAAAGTGAAGGAAATGATATGGCCGCATTAAAAAAAAAAGGAGGAAATAAAGTTCCTTTTATGGAAACAATTTTTTAAACACTTTACGTTCTGTCACTGGCCAAAACACTCCAAAATTATTAGTTGATCTACTTTTCCTAATCAAAATTCACCTCTGACATTCTGTAGAGGGCATAGCTACATCCATTATAAACAGCTAAGAGGGAAAATGGGAGTTCCAACAAGCTGCTTGCCTTGTACTCTCTGGGCAGTAATCTCCACGAGAGAGCAGAGATGACAGGGTGGGACCATACATGCCACTGCCATGGTCGTCGCACGATGAGGCAAATCAGAACATTTTTTGTGTGCGTATAAATGCCAGCATCCCACACCTGAGCCTTGGGGATGGAAATGAGAATGTAAACATTTAGCCTGAGAGTTAGCCCTTTCACTCAAATCATGTATTTGAGTAATTATCAGACACTTTCGTGGATGGTGGCTCCGATTGTGCCATTTGATTTGTGACAGAACTGACCCAGTGAGCATTCAGGGGGTTGGCAAGGTGACAACAGCCTCGAAATGCTTTGATCCATAGATCCTCTGTAAATTAAAACAAACACACAAAATTTTCTGCATCTTAAAAATCCTTGAAAATGACTGAGTAGCACCAAGAAGAAAACGTTGCAATCTAAGCCCTTGAATGTGAATATAGAAAGAAGAGCTCTGGCTCGGCGCCTGTAGCTCAAGGGGCTAAGGCGCCAGCCACGTACACCTGAGCTGGCAGGTTCGAATCCAGCCCGGGCCCGCCAAACAATGACGGCTGCAACCAAAACATGGCCGGGCGTTGTGGCGGGCGCCTGTGGTCCCAGCTACTTGGGAGGCTGAGGCAGGAGACTCGCTTGAGCCCAGGAGTTGGAGGTTGCTGTGAGCTGTGATGCCACAGCACTCTA
>CAUYRH010068580.1:0-12667 GCA_963574655.1 Perodicticus potto
AGGAGAGGTTGGGGTGGAGGAAGGGTAATTGGTGGGGCCACACCTACGGTGCATCTTAGAAGGGTACAGGCGAACCTTGCTAAATGCAGAATACAAATGTCTTCATATAATAATGGAGAAATTGCCAGGAAGGCTATGTTAGTCAGTTTGACGAAAATAGTTAAGATTGTATATGAAACTAGCACAATGTACCCCTTGATTGCAGTATTGTACACAGCTATGATATAATGATAAAGATAATTAAAAAAAAAAGAAAGCTAGTATGTCCGTGAGGATTGCTAACCTAACTTCAAGCAGAACAGAAATCTGTTACATGGAGCAAAGCTGGTTTGTTATGAATTTTTGTTTGAAACATTCCCGATTCTTTCTGTATGCTGTTTTTCAGAGGTCAAGAAAACCATTTTCTGTCTTTTAATCTATTTGTAGCTTTCAGCAATGTATGTACTTATGAGAACAATTTAAAACATTTTTTTTTTTATTTCTGTTTGCTGTCTTCAGAATTTGAAAACCATTTGTAAGTATTCTTAATTTCTGACAGTTTGCATAAGTTCAATAAGGATCTGTTTTGTTCTATAGGACACTATGAAATATACTGGTTACTGGTTATTTCACGAAGGTTTTGACTGGAATACCATTTTCTGTAATAGTGTTTTCAGAGTTGTCTAGACTGTGTTAAGGAATAAAAGTTGACTTTATAATACCAATGATAAAGCTCATTGGAAAGACTGGCCAGATACCTCATCAATAACATTTCCTGATGTGCAGTGCATAAAGAATGTAACTTTCTGACAGGTCTGGGAATCACAATTTGCTTTGGGACCTCAAGAGAAAAGGAATTTACCCAATACATACAGGTGTCTACTGGCACAGATTAAACCTGGTCTCGTGGAAGGCTTTCAAGTCTAACCTAATATTCCTTATGAAAGGTTCCAACAAAGCCAATTTTAAAAGGAAGAAGAGCCTAGATGGCTAATAATTATTCGTGGTGCGCTTCATGCAAATAATCAGACCCAGCATACTGAGAGTACGGTTTATTTTGGAAATTGAATTAGTTCTGCTGTAATTTGTTTTCAGGACAGTGAGAAACTAGAGACAGAAAAATGGTTCAAGAAATCAACTGTAGGCCACCTGTGTTAGGTTCTAGCCTTGTCTGCAATGCCAGCTCATAAAATGAGATATAGCTCTTTAACTAAACTGATCTGATAAATGGGACTAAGAGAGTGGCCGAAGAGCATGCAATTATATACAGTAGTTACTGAAGCCTTAATGATGACATAAATATTTCGTGTGTTTGCTACACTGGGAAATTTTTTGCAGTATTATATGCTATCTGATGTGTCTATATAGATAGCTTAGGAAAAAGTGGAACCTGAATATTCAGTTGAATTGCCCAGAACTTTGGATCAGTTCTGTAGGGACTCTTAAAACTAAGTATTATCTTAATAACTGTGCTAAGACTGTAAAACGTTCTCATTATGTGAAACAAAGCTTCAAAATCCAGAACTGTCAGTGTCCTCTGTGGCACTCCATCACCGCGTAAATAAAAACAGCCAGGACATGGATTGAAGGTACATGCCTTCAAGAGGTGGGCTTCCCATCTGTTATCCAAGAACCTTGAGAAACCTTGCTCTTGGCCTTTTATGGAAGTCTGATACAACAGGAGTGGAGGCTCACATGCTAGGATCACATGTTTAATGCTAAGTGTTCTTTCTTGCCTGAGCTCAACTCCCATCCTGTTGCCCTACATGATTGTTACACAGTATAACACTCGCTTGCTAATGAGCTCCCCTTCTTATCTCATTAATGCATGCAGCTGCTTGAGGGCTTGTCTCTGGGCTGCAGTCTCCATAGTGGCCTGGAGATTGTCTCCCTCCCAGCACCTTCTTCAAGGCTTGATGCCTGCTTCTATAAACCTGGTGCTTGGTCTCCTACACAGAACTTGTAAATATTTGTAGGTAATGGTTAAATTGATTCATTCTCTTATCCTGGACCTTAACTTGACTTCTTCCCTGTCAGTGTAGGAAAGCCAGAACTCTACAAACATATGCAAGGTGACTGAGGTCATGCAGAAGCCATATGAAAGCCCTGGGAATTTCTTTCTTTTCTTTCTTTTTTCTTCCTCTTTGTGTCCCTCTGTAGAGTGTCATGGCATCACACCTCACAGCAGCCTCCAGATCTTGAGCTTAGGTGATTCTCTTGCTTCAGCCTCCCAAGTAGCTGGGACCACAGGCACCCACCACAATGCCTGGCTATTTTTTTGTTGCAGTTTGGCTAGGCTGTGTTTGAACCCACCACCCTCAGTACATGGGGCTGGCACCCTACTCACTGACCCATGGGTGCCACCCGGTCCTGGGAACTTCTTTGAAAGACTGTGTGAAACATACAGACTGGCCTAACCATTTTATGAAGCCACAAAGGTGGAGAAAAGAGGGCAAATTGAGTAGAAATACAGCCAACTAAAAGCCTTCATGAGGCTAAAGGAAAAACTGCTGGCAGCCTCATGCTAGGCCTCCTTGACTCGGCCAATCCTTTTGAACTGCATGTATCATCAAGAAATGGAACACCTGAGGGAATGGTCACCCAGAATGTAGAATCCTGGACAAGACCAGACACTTATCTCTCTAAGAAACTTGATGAGGTCTCTGAAGGATGGCTCCTATGCCTAAGAACACATGCAGACACTACCTTGATGGTGCAAGAGGCTGATAAATTGACTTTGGGATAAAACCCAAGAGTTTGGGTACTATACACAGTGGTCACTCCTATGAACAGTGAAGGGCACCATTTTTTGACCAACTTTTGCCTCACTGAACGTCAAAGCTTACTTTGTGAAAATATGAGATTGGTTATAAAGGTTGTATGCACGAGGCATGCACAGGAGAGAAGGAAAAAGAAAATTAAGAAGTTTGTGGAAATACTTCTACATTACCACCCTTGCCAAGAAAGTCAGACAGAATTGTGTGGCATGCAACTGACACAATCCTAAACAGGTTACATCCCTACCTTCTGAAATTCAGTCCTACAGAGAAGCCCCTTTTGAAAATATGAAAATGTACTATGCTGAGTTGTCCAAATGTGGAGGAAACAAGTACTTACTAGTTTTGGTCTTTGTGAACTCAGGATAAGGCAAAGCCTTCCCCATCAGGCCTGAACTAATAAAAGTGTTGCCTAGAGAAATAATCCCATGGTTTAGGTCTACTCTGATTTTGATCTGACAATGGACTGGTCTTCATAACAGAGATAGTACAAATGACAGCTAAAAGCTTGACTATCCCTTGGAATCTACATGTGCCGCATACTCCTCAAAGCTCTGGCAAGGTAGAGTGCATTATCAGAGCCATAAAAACAGGAATTGGTAAACTCTGCCAGGAAGGAAAGCTTAATTGGGTACAGGCATTGCCACTGGTCTTGTTCAATATTAAATATACCCCTTCTAAGAGGTCAAGTTACTCCCCTTATGAGATAATGAATAATAGGCTGTCACCAATTCTCTGGAATTTAGCAGGGACTCCTAAAAGAACAGGGAGAGACTGAACTGAACAGGCAATTAGAAGCCCTGGGAAGAGTATCAAGGAAGATCTCCGCTTGGGTAATTAACTGCGTTGTTTAGTCTTTTGTGTCTATACATCCTTTTTCTCAAGGGGATCAAATCTAGGTCAGGAATTGGAACCTGGTTCCCCTCAAATCAAGGTATAAGGGACCCTAAACCATCATCCACATCATACCCACAGCAGCAAAGGTGGAAAGGATTCTCTTCTGGATCCATCACAGCAGGCTGAAGAGAGCTTCACTGTCCTTGGAAAGAAAAAGTAGATCCAGCTAATCCCTGCAAGGTAACTTTCGAGGTGGTCAACATGCCCTGCTCCAGCCACCTACTGGGAGTTGGCTGGGCAATGCATGGCTGAAGCCTGAGGAAATTCCTTGTGAGACTTTCCATAGTTGGTCTTTGGATGTTGAGAAAGGGGGAGGAGGAATGTTATCTGTATATCCACACCTCTAAGAAAGGACAAAAGGTGACTCTTAGAGATTTCATGAATGGGAAGACACACACAAGGGACTTTGCACTCATAATGTGATACAAAACTCAATATTTGACACAGAGAAAGGTGAAAACCCATATGTTACAACCCCAAAGATCACCCCCATCACGGTACAATTCTGACCTGGGTAGAGAACCAAAGACAAGTAACAATTCCTAAAATCTGAATGCTGGTCCACAACACAGAAATAGGAAACACCAGCCAGGTGACTCTGAAGGTTAATGACTGTCACTCCATGTGAAGTTTCTGCAGCAGAAAGAGCCAGGAAAGAAATTATAGGACATATCAGAAATACTTCTGTGCCTTAAATTTTACAGAAATGTGGTGTGAGGTTGAATGTGAAAGGTGAATATGTATGATAGACGTCACTTGAAACAGTGAGGACTGCAGCAAAAGAAATATCATGCATGTGTTGTTGAATTCTGTTAGCTAGGAACACAGTCCCTTACCACGAGTGTTCAGACACAGAGTTACATGTGTGATAAATACAAGTATTTTTGGGATAGACTGTACATTCAAAACATACTGCAGTATGCATAGGAAAAAAGTGCAGGAGAAATTTCTGGGAAGCAAGGTTTTATGGAAGTTTGAAATCTTCATTTACAGGTAGCTATAAGAAGCCTTACTGAAGAAAACAAACTGCTTTTCATTCCAAGCAGAATACTGCCAGTTATAAGCTAGAGCAGTGGGAAACTGCTCTTCTCACTGAGAACATGCACAGAGTTAAATGGCCCTTCGGACATTGGCTTACCTTTGTTAGGGGTTCATGTATATCAAACTTCCCTTACCAGGAGTGTTCAAACAGAAAGTTACATGTGCAATCAATACCAACATTTTCCAGAATAGATTGCACTTTATAAATACACTGTGGTGTGAATAGGAAGAAAGTGCACAATAAAATTCTGGGAAGCAAGGTTTTGTGGAAGCTTGAAACCTTCATTTACTTCATTTAGTTCTAAGAAGCCTTACTGAAGTAAAGAAACTGCTTTTCCTTCCAAGCGGAATACTGCGAGTATAAGCTGGAGCAGTGTGAAACTTCTCTTCTCATTGAGAACAAGCACACATTTAGATGGCCCTTGGCACATTGGCTTACCTTTGTTAGTGGCTATGTGTATCAGTGTTCCCTTACCAGGAGTGTTCAGAGGTTCAGTGTGAGCTGTTCCTGACTTGCAAGGTCAGTGTGAGCTGTTCTTTACTCATGGTGTCAGTGTGAGTTGCTCCTGACTCACAAGGCCAGGGTGAGATGCTCCTGACTCAGAGGGTCAGCACGAGCTGCTCCTGAATTGCAGGGTCAGCATGAGAAGCTCTTAGCTCACGGAGTCAGGGTGAGCTGCTCCTGAATCACAGGGTCAGCATGAGCTGCTCATGACTCACAGGGTGGGCATGAGCTGCTCCTGACTTGTGGGGTCAGTGTGAGAGGATCCTGATTCACATTGCCAGTGTGAGCTGCTCCTAACTCTTGTCATCAGTGTGAGTGGCAACTGACTTGTGGGGTCAGTGTGAGCTGCTCCTGACTCTCACCATGTCAGCATGAGCTGCTTCTGACATGTGGGGTAAGCATGAGCTGGTCCTGACTCACAGGGTCAGCTTGAGCTGCTCCTGACTCACAGGTTCAGCGTTAGCTTCTCCTGACTCCTGGGGTCTGGGTGAGCTGCTCTTGACTTGTGGAGTCAGTGTAAGTTGCTCCTGACTCACAGCATCAGTGTGAGGTGCTCTTGACTCATGGAGTCAGCATGAGTCACTCCTGACTTGCGGGGTCAGCATGAGCAAGACCTGACTTGTGGAGTCAGCATTAGCTCCTCCTCACTTGCATGGTCAGTGTGAGTTGATCCTCACTTTTGGCATTATCATGTGCTGCTCTTGACTCACGGGGTCCTGCTGACTCTGAGGGTCAATGTGAGCTGCTCTTGCCTCAAGAGGTCAGTGTAAGCTGCTCCTGACTTCTGGGGTCAGTGTGAGTGGCTTCTGACTCATGGGGTCAGTGTGAGCTGCTCCTGACTTGCCGGGTCAATGTCAGTGGTTCTTGAATCACGGGCTCAGTGTTTGCTGCTCCTGACGTAGGAGGTCAGCATGAGTTTCTCCTGACTCCCTGGCTCAGCATGGGTTGCTCCTGACTTGCGAGGTCAGTGTGAGTGGGTCCTGACTTGTGGCATCTGTGTGAGCTTCTCCTGACTTGTGAAGTCAGCGTGAATTGCTCCTGACTTGCAGCATCAGTGTGAGCTGCTCCTGACTCACAGGGTCAGCAGGAGCAGCCCCTGATTAGCACGGTGTTTTGCAGGGTCCCTTTGAGTGGCTCTTGACTTGTGGGGTCAGTGTTAGCCACTCTGTACTCACGGGGTCAGTGTGATCGGCTTCTGACTTGTGGGGTCAGTGTGAGCAGTTCTTGACTCATGGGGTCAGTGTGAGTGGCTCCTCACTCACGGGGTCAATGTGAGCTGTTCCTGACTCACAGGGTCATTGTGAGAGACTCCTGACTTGTGGGGTCAGTGTGAGCTGCTCCTGACTCGTGGGGTCAGTGTGAGAGACTCCTGACTCACGGGGTGAGTGTGAGTGTCTCCTAGCTCATGGGGTCAGTGTGAGCTGCTCCTGACTCACAGAGTCAGAATGAGCTGGTCCTGACTTGTGATGTCAGCGTGAGCTGTTCTTTACTTATGGTGTCAGTGTGAGTTGCTCCTGTCTCACGAGATCAGCATGAGCTGCTCCTGACTTGTGGGGTCAGTGTGAGAGGTTCCTGATTAATGCTGTCAGTGTGAGCTGCTCCTATCTCTAGGCATCAGCGTGAGTGGCAACTGACTCACAGGGTCAGTGTGAGCTGCTCCTGACTCTCGGCATCATTGTGAGTGGCAACTGACTCACAGGGTCAGTGTGAGTGACTACTGACTCACCGGGTCAGAAAGAGCTGCTCCTGATATGTGGGGTGAGCATGAGCCGGGGGTCAATGAGAGTGGCTCCTGACTCATAGAGTCAGTGTGCATGGTGCTGGTTTCACTGGGTGAGCGTGAGCTGCTCCTCACTTAGAGGGTCAGCATAAGCTGTGCCTGACTTGCTACATCAGTGTGAGGGGCTTCTGCCTTGCAGCGTCAATGTAAGCTGCTCCTGTCCAGCAGGTTCAGCGTGAGCTGCTCCTTACTCATGTGGTCAGCTTGAGCTGCTTCTGACTCACGGGGTCAGTGTGAGAGATTCTTGACTTGCGGGATTTGGGTGGCTTGTGGCATCAGTGTGAGGTGCTCCTGACTTGCAGGGTCAGTGTGAGCTGCTCCTGACTCACAGGGTCAACATGAGCTGGTCCTGACTTGCAGAGTCAGTGTGAGCTCCTCCTGACTCTTGTGTTCAGTGTGAGTTGATCCTCACTCTTGGTGTTATCCTGTGCTGCTCTTGACTCATGAGGTCAGTGTGACCTCCTCCTGACTCATAGGGTCAGCGTGAGGTGCTCCTGACTTGTGAGGTCCATATGAGCTGCTCCAGATTCGCAGGGTCAGTGTGAGTGGCTCCTGATTTGTGGGGTCCCTTTGAGCAGCTCCTAACTCATGTTGTCACTGTGAAGTGATCTTGACTCGTGGGGTCAGTGTGAGCTGCTTCTGACTCAGAGGGTCAGCATGAGCTCCTCCTGACTCACGGGGTCAGTGTGAACTTGTCCTTATTTGTGGGATCAGTGAGAGCTGTTCCTGACTCATGTGGCCAGCATGAGCTGCTCCTGACTCAAGGGTCAGTGTTATCTGTTCTTGACTCGTGGGGTCTGTCTGAGCTGCTCTTGACTCTTGGGGTCATTGTGAGCAGCTCCTGACTCGTGGGGTCAGTGTGAGCTACTCCTGACTTGCACGGTCAGTGTGAGCTGCTCCTGACTCAGAGGATCAGAGTGAGTGGCACCTGACTCTCGGTGTCAGTGTGAGCTGCCCCTGACTCATGGGGTCAGTGTGAGTTGCTACTGACTTGTGGGGTCAGCGTGAGTGGCTCCTGAGTCATGGGGTCAGCGTGAGTGGCTCCTGACTCGCGGGTTCAGTGTGAGCTGCTACTGACTTGTGGGGCTAGAGTCATCAGTTCCTGACTTGCGGAGTCAGCATGAGTTGCTCCTGACTCATGGAGTCAGTGTGAGCTGTTCTTGACTGATAGGGTCAGAGTGTGCTGCTCCTGACTCAGAGGGTCAGCGTGAGCTGCTCTTGACTTGCAGGGTCAGTGTGAGCAGCTCCTGACTCACAGCATTAGTGTGAGCTGGTCATGACTTGCAGGGTCAGTGAGAGCAGCTCCTGACTCATAGGGTCAATGTGAGCGTCTCTTGACTTGCAAGGTCAGTGTGAGCATCTTCTGACTCACAAGGTCAGTGTGAGTGGCTCCTGACTTGTGGGGTCATGATGCATGAGCAGCTTCTGACTCCGTGTTTCAGCATTAGCTGCTCCTGACATGCAGGGGCTGTGGGAACTAATCCTGCCTTCTGAGGTCAGTGTGAGCTGCTTCTGACTCTCCTGGTAGCAGGAGTTGCTTTTGACTTACGGCATCAGTTTGAGGTGCTCCTGACTTAGAATGTTAGCCTGAGCTGCTCCTGATTTGCAGGTTCAGCATAAGCTGCTCCTGATTCGCAAAGTCAGTGTGAGCCTTTCTTGACTTGTGGGGTCAGTTTGAGCAGGTCCTGACTCACAGGGTCAGCGTGAGGTGATCCTGACTTGCTGGGTCAGTGTGAGCTGCTCCTGATTTGCAAGGTCAGTGTGAGGGGGTCCTGACTCGCTGTGTCAGTGTGAGCTGCTCCTGATTCGTGGGGTCAGCGTGAGCTGCTCCTGACTCATGTGGTCAGTGTAAGTTGATCCTGACTCAGAGGGCCAGCATGAGCTGCTCCTGACTCGTGAGGTCATTGTTAGTGGCTGCTGACTTGCTGGGTCTGTGTGAGCTGCTCCTGACTCACGGAGTCAGTGTGAATTGCTTCTGAGTTGCAGTTTCAGTGTGAACTGCTCCTGACTCATAGGGTCAGCATGAGTGGCTCCTGATTAGTGGGGTGAGCATGAGAAGCTCCTTTTTCTTACGGTCCCTTTGAGTGGCTCCCAACTCGTGGGGTCAGTGTGACCTGCTCCTGGCTCACAGGGTCAGCATTAGCTGCTCCTGATTCGCAGGGTCAGTGTGACTGGCTCCGGACTCACAGGGTCAGTGTGAGCTGCTCCTGACTTAAAGGGTCAGAATGAGCTGCTCCCCAGCCTTACATTCACTAATTTCTTGAGACAGTTATTGTATTAATTTTTTTCTTTATTAAATTATAGAAGTGTACATTGATGCATTTATGGGGTACAGTGTACTGATTTGATATACAACGTGAAATGGTTATATCAGTTGATTAACACATCCTTCACCTCACTTATTTGTTGTGATAAGACAATTATACTCTTAATAGTTTTGACATGTACCATTGCATTATGCACATTAAGTGAGGTCTCACCAAATACCCTACCTCCTCCCAGCCTGCTCCATGCCCTCCCCTCTCCCTCCTCTTGCCTCCTACTTTATGGACAATAGTTATGTTTTACCCTTTGTACTAAAGTGTAGGTGATTATATATTGATTTCATAGTACTATTGAGTATATCAGATACTTTTTTCCCCATTCTTGAGATACATTACTAAGAAAAATATGTTCCAGCTCCATCCAAGTAAACATAAAAGATGTGAAGTCTTCATCTTTTTATATGGTGGCATAGTATTCCATGGTGTACATATACCACAAATTGTTAATCCATGGAAACTTGGGCTGTTTCTATGTCTTGGCAATTATTAATTGGGCTGAAATAAACATTCTGGTGCAAATGTCTTTGTTGTAAAATGATTTTTTTATCACCTGGGTATATACCTAGTAGAGGAATTGCATGATTGAATGCCATATTTACTGTTAGTTCTTTGAGTATTCTCCAAACTTCTTTCCAAAAAGGCTGTATTAGCTTGCATTCCCAGCAGCAATGTAGAAGTGTTCCCTGCTCTCCACATCCATGCCAACATCCAAAGTTTTGGGATTTTGTGATGAGGGCTAATCTTACTGGAGCTAGATGATATCTCAAAGAGATTTTGATTTGCATTTCTCTGATGATTGCAGATGATGAACATTTTTTCATGTGTTTGTAGGTAATGTGCCTATCTTATTCATAGAAACATCTGCTCAAGTCTCTGGCCCACATAGAAATGGGGCTATTTGTTCTTTTCTTTCTTTCTTTTTTGGAGTTTTTTGGCCAGGGATGGGTTTGAACCTGCCACCCTTGGCATATTGGGCCGGTGCCCTACTCCTTGGGCCACAGGCACCGCCCCATTTGTTCTTTTCTTATTGATTCATTTGAGTTCTCTATGAATGCTAGTTATCAGACCTTTGTCAGAAGCATAACCTGCAAAAGTTTTCTCCCATTCTGAAGGCTGCCTGTTTGCTTTACTTACTGTGTTCTTGGCTGTGCAGAAGCTTTTTAGTTTAATCAGACCCTAGTAATATATTTTTGGTGTTGCTTCAATTTCCAGGGGTTCCTCCTCATAAAATATTCTCCCAGGCCAATTTCATCAAGTGTTTTCCCTGCATTCTCTTCTAGTATTTTTACAGTTTTTCATGTGTTAAGTTTAAGTCTTCATCCAGTGAGAATCAATTTTTGTTAATGATGGAAGGCGAGGCTCCAATTTCAGTCTTCTACAGTTCGCCAGCCATTTTACCTAGCACCATTTGTTAAATAGGGAATCTTTCCATCAAAGAGGTTGTTTGATAGGCTTATCAAAGATCAAATGATGATAAGTAACTGGGTTCATCTCTTGTTTCTCTATTCTGTTCCATAAATCTACCTCTCTATTTTTGTGCCAATACCAAGCTGTTTTGATCACTATAGAAACTAGATCACTATAGATACTATAGCCTGAAGTCTAGTAATGCGACACCATCTGATTTGTTTTTATTTCTGAGTAATCTATTGGCTATTAGAGGTTTTTTATGATTTGAAATAAAATGAAGTACTATTTTTTCAAGTTTTTAAAAGTAAGACAATGGTAATTTAACAGGGACTACATTAAATGTGTAGATTGCTTTGGGTAGTGTGGACATTTTAGCAATGTTGATTCTTCCCAGCCATGAGCATGATATGTTTTTCCATTTGTTAACATTTTCAGTTATTTCTTTTCTTAGAGTTTCATCATTCTATTTATAGAGATCTTTCACTTCCTTTCTTGGGTAAATTCCCAGATAGTTCATCTTCTTTGGCACTACTAAAAAAGGGAATAGAGTCCTTGACTATTTTTTCAGCTTGACTATTGTTTGCATATATAAAAGGTACTGATTTACAAGTATTGAGTTTGTATCTGAGACACTGATGTATTCCTTTATCACTTCTAAGAGTTTTATAGTTGGGTTCCTGGGGGTTTCCAAGTATAAGATCATATCATCCACGAAGAGTGAGAGTTTGATCTTCTCTTACCCCATTTGGATACCCTTGATTGCTTTCCCTTGCCTGATTGCAATGGCTAAGACATTCATTACAGTTGAATGGCAGTGGAAACAATGGGCATCTTTGCTTATTTTCAGATCTGAGTGTAAAGTTTTTCAATTTTACTCCATTCACTATGATAATGGCTGTGGGTTTTCTGGAGATGGCCTATATCAGTTTTGGAAATGACCTTTTTAAGTCTTTTTTCTTAAGTATTCTCATCATGAAAGGATACTGGATATCATCAAAAGCTTTTTCGGCATCAATTGAGATAATCATATGGTCTTTGTTTTTTATTTTATGTATGTGATGGATTATATTTATAAATTTACATATGTTGAATCAAACTTGTAATCCTGGGATAAAACCAACTTGATCATGGTGTATTATTTTTTTGATATGTTGTTGAATTCTGTTTTTAGGATCCTATTGAATGTTTTTCCATCAATATTCATTAATGATATTGGTCTATAGTTTTCTTTCTTTTGGGGGTCCTTTCCTGGTTTGGGGTTCAGGGTGATAGTGGCTTCATAGAATGTGTTAGGAAGTATTCATTCTTTCTCTACATTTTAGAAAAGGTTATATTATAAAGGTAATAGTTCTTCTTTAAAGGTTTTGTAGAATTCTGTTGTGAAGCCATCTGGTCCTGGACTTTTCTTTTTTGGGATATTTTGTATAGTTGATGCTATTTCAGTGCTTGATATAGGACTATTCAAAATTTCTAATTCTTTCTCACTGTGTTTAGGCAGGTAGAGTACTTTCAGGTATGGTTCATTTCCTCCAGATTTTCATATTTTTGAGAATAGAGGTTTTTGTAGTAATCATTGAGGAGTTTTTGAATGTCTGAGGTGTCGGGTGTTTTTTCTCCTTTATAGTTTCGGATTGAGGATATTAGAGATTTTACTTTTCTGTTTCTGGTTAGGTTAGCCAAAGGTTTATCAATTTTGTTAATCTTTTCAGAAACCAAACTTTTTGTTTCATTGATCTTCTGAATGATTCTTTTGTTTTCAATTTCATTTAATTTTGTTCTAATTTGGGTTATTTCTTCTCTTCTGCTGGGTTGGGGGTTGGAATGTTTTTCTTTTACAGTTGCTTGAGATGACCCATTAAGTTATTGACTTCCTCTCTTTCTATTTTCTTGATGAAGGCTTCCAATGCTATAAGTTTCCCTCTTAGGACTGCCTTTGCAGTATCCCACATGTTTG
>CAUYRH010068581.1:0-29738 GCA_963574655.1 Perodicticus potto
GGCTCGGCGCCTGTGGCTCAACGGGCTAAGGCGCCAGCCACGTACACCTGAGCTGGCGGGTTCGAATCCAGCCCGGGCCCGCCAAACAACAATGACGGCTGCAACCAAAAAATGGCCGGGCATTGTGGCGGGTGCCTATAGTCCCAGCTACTTGGGAGGCAGAGGCAAGGGACTCGCTTGAGCCCAGGAATTAGAGGTTGCTGTGAACTGTGATGCCACGGTACTCTATCCAGGGTGACAGCTTGAGGCTCTGTCTCAAAAAAAAAAAAAAAAATGAATTATTAGTGACTCTTGGGTACCAAGAATTTAACCAACAGGACAAACCATTTTTAAAATGTATACATTAAGTACCAATTCACAGCACTTAATAGTCTCATATACAGTTCCTGAATTTTAGTATTACTGTATTTCAAAGGCTTCCCTGTGGAAAATGCTATCATTTTATGAAAGGTGGGGAGGAAGGAGTCTGTTGACCTGCTTTGGCCATCTGTCCCTCTAATCAGAACCCCACGTCTAATTTGAATCTCTGATCTCTCCTACTCCACACTCATCATCCCAGCCTTACCAAAGACCTTGGTGGAGACAGGGTGCTGTCAGTGGAGTATAACAAACAGGATGAAGGGACAGTGCAGCCAGCTGTGTCCTGTGTATTCCCCACGGGAGGATGCTGGAGGACACATGGGGTCCAGTGCTTTTACCCTCTCACAAGAACTCTTCCCTCCTGACTCCATTGAGACCCAAAACCTGACCAACACATGTCTCCCCACACCTTCTAACCCAGGGGCTGGGAGAGGGGAGGCAAGAAATGGAGGGGCTGCAAGGGCAGGAGGAGATGCCTTCCCAGTCTTAGAGGTGTGGTAGTATCTGGGCACTAAGCAATCCCTCTTCCCATAGGCTCCTTTGCTATTTAATGGCTGTCGCTCTGGGGAGATCTTTGCTATTGACCTGCGCTGTGGAAATCAAGGCAATGGGTGGAGGGCCACTCGCCTGTTCCATGACTCAGCAGTGACCTCTGTGCAAATTCTCCAAGAAGAGCAATGGGTGATGGCATCAGACATGGCTGGAAACGTAAGGAAACACTGCCCCTGAGCACAGAATTATATGTCCCAGAGCCCTGCCAGGTAAAGGGATTCTGCAGAGGAAACCTTTGTGCCAAAACATCATGCACTAGAAAGGTAGCCGAAGACCAAGCAAGTTGTAGGCTGTCCACAAGGGCCTCTTTGCTGCTCATGTGAGCATAATCTGAGCTAGAGTGAAGAAGGTGGGGTTAGCTGGTCGCCTGCTTTTGAGACATTGAAGGGCTCAGGAGTTTGAAATACAGACCTTCATGACTTAAAGAGAGCACCGGAGACCTCGCTCTGCTGGTTTCACACCTGGGGTTTACCATGTGCCTGCTTCTCCCCACAGATCAAGCTGTGGGACCTGAGGGCCACTAAGTGTATAAGGCAATACGAAGGCCACGTTAACGAGCATGCCTACCTGCCCTTGCACGTGCACGAGGAAGAAGGAATCGTGGTGGCAGGTATCACTCAGCCCCAGCAACTCAGCAGCAGAGGGGGTTACTCAGAAGAACTGAAACAAGGGACAGTTGAGTGGGGAGACTAGAAGGAATAAGCAGCATTTTAAATGTCCACCAGTTAAAGAGCCTCTGTCTCCTGTCCACATGTCAGTGGGCAAACATCACTTCAGAAACAGGCAGGTGAGGTGCGGAGGGACTGGTTTGGGGGCTTGAATTTGTTCATCAGGCCAGCATCATCTCAGCATGCGCAGGCTTATCTAAAAATGTGGGCTCCCTGTTCTGTTCACATTTGCATCAGGGATGCTAAGAAAAGAAGTTAGGGTTATTGTGAAGTAACTGCTTCCTTGTCCCTTTACCACCATTCCCGTACGACAGCATGAAAGATCAGTGTTTCTACATGTGAAACAGGCCCTTGACATTTAAGAAATATGTTTTCAGGCTCGGTGCCTGTGGCTCAACGGGCTAAAGCGCCAACCACATATACCTGAGCTGACAGGTTCGAATCCAGCCCGGGCCCACCAAACAATGACGGCTGCAACCAAAAAAAAAAAAAAAAAAAAAAAGCCGGACATTGTAGCGGGCACCTGTGGTCCCAGCTACTTGGGAGGCAGAGGCAGGAGACTCACTTGAGCCCTGGAATTGGAGGTTGCTGTGAGCTGTGATGCCACAGCACTCTATCCAGGGTGACAGCTTGAGGCTCTGTCTCAAAAAAAAAAAACTAAAGAAATATGTTTTCAGTCTTAATGGATCCTCAAGTTTGGTAACACTATATTTCTACAGAAAGTCCTTACTCCCCATGAAATGCTTTTGTGGCTAAGAAATAATCACTTTGTTAGAACTTTCTTAGTCATACTACTATCAGTGCCAGCACTTAACTTCCTTTTAAAATCTATTTTTCACAAATTTTATCTCCAAAGAGCTTCTGTGTACTAGAAAGTACAGAAGAGCTAAGCTGCGTTGGCAGGCAGCTGCAGGTCGTTATCAGCATGTGTTTGTGCTGTGGTCACATTCCTCAGAACTTAAAAGCCCTGAAGACTGAACCATTAAACCAAAAGAGCTCTGGGGAGAGTGTCAACCTGCTCTGTCCCTAGGATATGATGAAATTGACACATCTTCCTGGTTATTATTTCAATAAGACATCAGTTGCCTATTTTCCAGACCAGGTGGGCTAGGCTTCCACTATATTCCTTGATACCAAGAGAAACAAAATGCCCAGCTGTTAGCCAGGATGCCTTTTGAGCTGCCCATAGCATTTCCCAGCCAATCAGTGCATCCTGTCACTTTAAATACCTGTAACTAGTTATAGTTCTGGAGCACCAAGGTGACTCCTGTTATCAATAGAAATACTTTCTGTTAGTGAGTTTGTGTTTTGGCTCTCATGAAATCATAGTTAGCTCTAAACAGTCTTGAGAAGGCATGTGTTTCCTTTTGCATTCTCCGGCTAATCTGCCTGTCTTCCCTCTTGTATAGTGGGCCAGGACTGCTACACGAGAATCTGGAGCCTCAGTGATGCTCAGCTGCTCAGAACCATACCTTCTCCGTACCCTGCCTCCAAGGCCGACATTCCCAGCGTGGCCTTCTCTTCTCGACTTGGGGGCTTCCGGGGAGGACCGGGACTGCTCATGGCTGTCCAGCAGGACCTTTATTGTTTCTCCTATGGGTAATTCTGTGGGTGCAGCCAGGAGGAGTGTGGATTTGATTGAAGGGCGTAAAGAGAGGCTTATGAGTGTGACACAGATCCCATCCATCTGGCTGCTGGGGGCAAGACACTAAGTTGTATGTGGAGATACTTCAGTAAAGTTTCAGTTAAATAGTGTGCTCAGAGAGCTTGAAAGTCCTTTTCATAAAAGGGACCTATTTTTCTTGTTAAATTCCATAGAATAGTTACACCCACCCTTCTTTTTTTCTTGTTTTAACAAAAAAAAAAAAAAAAGGGTTCGGTGCCTGTGGCTCAAGTGGCTAAGGCGCCAGCCACGTACATCTAAGCTGGCGGGTTCGAATCCAGCCCAGGCCCACCAAACAACAATGGTGGCTGCAACCCAAAAATGGCCAGGCGTTGTGGCGGGTGCCTGTAGTCCCAGCTACTTGGGAGGCAGAGGCAAGAGACTCGCTTGAGCCCAGGAATTGAAGGTTGCCGTGAGCTGTGATGCCATAGCACTCTATCCAGGGTGCCAGCTTGAGGCTCTGTCTCAAAAAAAAAAAAGAATTTATAAGGACTAAAGATGGTGAAATCTAAAATAACCAAATTAAAGCTGCTGCTTTCACCACAAGCTGTTGGGAGGAAACCTAATGATGAGACTGGTGAGGCTGCTTGACTAGTTGGTGCCTGGGCCTCATGAAGCATGGTGAAGCGGGAGAGGAGGGGAGGGGAGGTCGTTTCTCCTTAGTCTCTACACAGAAATCTAAGGCCAGAGTTTAGAATCATTAAACATAGCTTTCTTAAACTCAGTATCAATAGCAAATCTCTGGATTCTCTTTTGGGTGTTACCATAGACATTAAGAGGAATGATGAATATTCTTAAATACTGTAAGTTTCAAACAGTCCTTAATTTGCCCTCATTGAGACACCTTCCAGAAAGGGTACACAGCTTCAGCTTGTAGTACGGTTACACGAATGTCAGATTTAAGGGCCTAGTATCAAACAAATTTGGCTTTGACTTTTTGTAATCTAGCAGTGGCAGTTGGTAAAATGTTGATACTAAAGAACCTGTTTTTCTACCAAACAATAAACAAAAAAAAGAACCATGGTACAGCATATTGATTTTGTTAATGATTTAGGAGATGATAAAACTTGTGCTGCAGAAGCAGCAAATCAGCTGGTCATGTCAGATCTTTGGTGAGACTGAGACCAGCTTTAATATCCTTCAGGAGAGCCCCACATGTGACCTAGATCCACTCTGCCCTTCATCTCCACCCTGCTTTATGCACACCCCAGGACACTGACTTCTGGATGACCCGCAGAGATGGGCTTAGCCAGTGGAAAGTACCAGCAGGAAAGCGGAGGGCAAGAGGAGAGCGAAATGGGAATGTTAGTTCCCTGGCTTCCTTCTTGCTGGGCTGTGGGGGCAGGGGCCAAAGGGCTCTCTCTTGGAGAGCTCTCAGAGCTAGGTTCCCGTAACTCTGCTCTCCATTTGCCTCTCAGACATGTGGCTGGTGATTGACCCTCACTCTTGCTGGACTCAGGATGCATCAGTTAAACTCTCTTCAACTCTCTTCACTTACCCCCTTGAATGAATGGTCTTACCAGAACCCTAATACAACTTACCATACAGAGAACCAAATTTTTTAAAAAATGAGAATATCAGATTGGGTATCTGATAGATGAGCTAGCTACATGTTACAATAAGTATTTTTGGTGTCTCACATTTTAAAAAGAACTTAATCCTGGGGCGGTGCCTGTGGCTTAAAGGAGTAGGGTCCCATATACTGGAGGTGGTGGATTCAAATCCAGCCCTGGCCAAAATCTGCAAAAAAAAAAGAACTTAATCCCATTCATGTTATTTGATTTTTTCCTTATAAGAACTCATAAGATTCACTTGTCTAGGAAAAAAAAAGACAGTATAAAGAAATGGGCACAGAGACTTCCAGTGACATGTCTGATCACAGACCTACTATTAAGTGGAGAGCTGGGCTCTGAAATCAGAAAACTTGAAGTTGCACCTTCCCCTTCCTTCACATGCTTTTTCCCTTCTGTTGACTGAACTCTTGTATATCAATCACTCAATGTGCTGTGGAGAAATGAAGTGACTTTGTGTGAAATGTAAACTGGTGAGGCTAATGTTTCATGATACTTAATCACTAGGTAAATTAAATTTTTTTGTTGTTGTTGGAGGGACTGGTTATTTCAAAAAGACACATGTCGATAAATGAAATTTTTTGGCACTCTCCAACAGTTAAGAAACTTGCTAGCTACCAAAATTCTCACGTTTATAATTGTTTAGATTTGTCCCTGCAACCCTGGTGAGCTGATGTGCACATAAGTCTCTAGGAAATGTCTACACATTTAAGGGTCCAGGTGACCACCGTCACTACAGGGTCTTTCGGATTAAGTTCGGTATGCCAAATAATACAGGTGAGCACAGTGAATGCTGAGTCACAACTGTTAACTTTCACCATACTTTTGTTCCTCTCACGTTCCAAGATAACCACAACAGAACATTCAAAGACATTCATTATTGGATCTGAAATGTAGACTGTGGTCTCACACATTAATGCAGAGCTTCCCCATCGTTCTTTATACTCTCAGCGCAGCTGTGAGTCCGCGGGTGGCTGTTCAGTTCAGCTCCAGTCTCTCCCCAAATAGTGGAGACAGTCTCACTAATCAATGCCAGATGAGTTGTGACACAAATGGCCCTATCTCCATGTACCTTCTTGAATCCTTTTATCAACTACACCATAGCCCAAATTTCTTGTTCAGGCAAATACAGTGCTGGACTGAAATATTTTATTTGTTAGATTTCCCAAATACTTCCCAAAAGGAGGTTGTTCAGAACTTCTAACTTTAACTCAGCAACTTGCTCTTGGTATCTAGTTGACAATCACTGCACCTCACCTTTGATCTAGGTTGTATGCAAAATGGATAAACTTGGCTAAAAAGTTGATTCTGCATTTTAGTCTGTTTGCTTGTTAATGTGATATCCTAGCTATACCTTACAAAGCCTTTTTACTTGCAGGTCTATTCGAGCATTCTACCCTACTACTCAGGTGACAGGCAGAGAGTGATAGCAGCGCCAAGCTAGGATCTAACCCTTGCAAAAACCAGCCTGGTGTTTGCTCGCTTACAGCCTCCTAGAGATGAGAGAACAGTGGCCCACCCGGGTTATCCACAGCACCCACAAACACCTGCTTCACATGCCACATTGCTGTGTCGTGACCGTAGAATTCAGCTGGCCTGCCATGCTCTGGAGAGCACAGACAACCTCCCGATGTCCTCTAATGAGGGTCTCCACAGGTGTCCTTTGAGACTAAGCTCCAGATCTGTCCTTGTCTAAATCTTTCACATAACCCATCTGGAAAAACCAACTGTTTCTTCTCTCATTTCTCCGTTCATTTATATGGCTAAAAACCTCTAACTCTGTCCTCTCCAGTCTGCCGTACTGCCTCAAGAAGATCCTGTTAAGAGATAGATAACAGCTTTCAATAGCTTCCTGTACCTCAGAATAGAATGTGTGGCTTTTGTGATCCGCTCGCATACTTCTGTCCTATTGCCCCATTTCTGCCTTCTTCTTGGTGCTCTCAGGACACCACATTCCACATACACTATTCCCTCCCTGGGGCCTGTGCTTTAAGCCCCCCACTGCATTCCTCTTCATCCAGGAAAGTCAAACTTTGAAGGCTCAGCTTTAAAGACACCTCCTGGGAAATTAGTTTTTCTCCAGCACGCAATACAACTAGATAACTTGGTATATTGAATGAATGATTTTAAAAAGAAAAAATTTTAACAAGCAATCAGTGTAACCTTCTTCTGTGTACCCTCAATGAAACCCCAACAATTAAAGAGACAGTCTCACTCTGTCACCCTGGGTAGAGTGTAACCTCAAACTCCCAGACCCAAGCAATCCTCTTGCCTCAGCCTCCCACCCACATAGCTGGGATTACAGGCACGAGCCACAACACTCAGCCAGTGTGTATGTGTATAATTTTATATATACATAAAAGGAATATATACCTTTTAATGAAAAATTATTGCAAAAATTTTTTTTTATATAATCCTATGAAGTAAATTTCTAATTTACATAAGAAAAAGTAATCTTAGGAAAGTTGATTTGCCCAAGAGCTTCTACTGATAAGCAGCAGAGTAAGCTGGGTCTCTTACTCAAGTCCGAGTATCTGTCAGGCCCTCTATGTAGGACAGAATGGTCTTTTTACTTTTTCTGCATAAGTTTAAGAGCTCTTGGAGTCCAGTTGAATAGTTTCTCTCCTTTCTGCTTCCCTTATGACTAAGTGACTCGGTCACCTACAGATGCCTCCTGGCATGCATATCTTTGCTTGTGTGCTTGCTCCTAGCACCAAGCTCCAGGTGAATAAAAGCAGCTGTTGCAATATGGAAAAGACATGATTCTCTTCAGAGGCCATAATCTGAGCAAGGGCACACAGACCCTAAATGCTACCATAGCCCAGGGCAGTCAGGACTGAGAAGATACAACTGGGAAGTCCATTCAGGCCCTGGTTGAGTTGCACTACCTCTGGGACACCAAATGGCACTGTCTAGGCATGGGGCCAGAGCCTTAGAAGATTCACCCTAGAGTTAAGGGTATCATCAAGGTAAGGTAGCCATAGAAAACATGGCAGTCGACTGGGCGTGATGGCTCACCCCCGTAATCCTAGCACTGGGCTGAGGCTAGGGAGCATTCGGGAGTTCAAGACCAGCCTGAGCAAGAATGAAACCCTGTCTCTACTAAAAATAGAAAAATTGGCCAGATGCAGTAGCTCACGCCTGTAATCTAGCACTCTGGGAGGTGAGGCGGGTGCATTGCTTGAGCTTAAGAGTTCAAGACCAGTTGGGTGGTGCCTGTGGCTCTGAGTATAGTAGGGTGCTGGCCCCATATTTTTTGTTGCCCAAGGGTGGCGGGTTTTGAACCCAGCCCTGGCCAAACTGCAACAAAAAAAAATAGCCAGGTGTTGTGGAGGGCGACTATAGTCCCAGCTACTTGGGAGACTGAGGCAAGAGAATGGCTTGACCTGAAGAGTTTAAAGTCGCCATAAGCCCAAGAGCTAGAGATTGCTGTGAGCTATGAGGCCACGGCACTCTACTGAGGGCCACAAAGTGAGACTCCATTAAAAATAGAAAAAGTCAGCTAGAAGTTAACGGAGGGTGCCTATAGTTCCAGCTACTTGGGAGACTGAGGCAGAAGAATGGCTTGACCTGAAGAGTTTAAGGTTGCCGTAAGCTATGATGATACTATGGCACTCTACCCAGGGGGACAGAAGAGTGAGACTGTCTCCAAAAAAGAAGAAAAAAAACAAACGTGGTAGTGGAGGACTCCACCAAGCACAGATTGTTGTATACAAAGATTTTTTAAAGATGGCTCTGGTCATATGAGCCTATTGCCAAATTATAGATTCTAATTGCGTAATTCTCCCTCCCCCGCATACACACACCATATGGGCTTTAGTGCTCACAAAGTCTGTGACAGTTTCCTAAGTACAAGAAAAAGAAAGTTGTAGCCAAGTACAATCTAACAATTAGAAAGGTAGAGTACAGTAGGTACTGTAACTAAAACTAGTTCCATTAATGACAAGAAGAGTTGCAGGCTACCATTGTGGGTTCAGTTTTCTCCCCCTGAATGATGGCAGTTCTGAAATTAAAAATACAAATATGTATGTTTTTTTTGAGAGTTTCACTTTGTGAAAATACAAGTATGAAAGTGCAATTACCATTAAATCACATTCTTTTTAACAATTGGAAGCTTAGCTCCTGTGTTACAGACTAGACCAATTTGTTTAATCTCTCAGCCAGTTTCCTTGTTGCCTTAGTGATAGAGAAGTATTAACTGTCTTTTGCCACAAGAATCTCTTAAGACAATGGAAATAATTAGCCCTTCTGGCACAACTGTAGCAGGTACCTTGATCTTTTAACTTTCTCCTTAAGGAAAAGTTACTTAATCTGGAAATAGGAAAGAATTCATAAGCTGTTAAGAGGAAGGAAAACTTGAAGGAAGAAGCTCCACAGTGAGAAACCAGGTGGACGGCTGATCAAGGCAGAGTGCAGACTCTTCATTCGGAGTTTCTGGGCCCTGCTGGACTCAGGCTGGCTTTGAATCTTGTTTGCCAGACAACTCTGGGCTTCTGTACCTCAGAGCCAATGTCTGGCTGTAAAGTATGACCGCTACTGCCTACCTTCTATTATGGCTGTGAGAATTAACCAGATGTGTGTGTGCATCTGTATGTCATATTTTAATGTATGTCATGTATCATATATACATGTATTTTTATATATCTTATATTGTGTATGTATTTATTTATAAAGCTCCTAGCACAGTGCCAGCATCTAACAGGCACCTACATACTGGTTTTCCTTGCTTTTCCAATTCCCAAAGACGAGGCCTGGTGGCTCACACCTGTAATCCTAGCACTCTGGGAGGCTGAGGCAAGTAGATTGCCTGAGCTCAGGAGTTTGAGACCAGTCCGAGAAAGAGCCAGACCCCGTCTCTAAAAATAGCTGGGCTTTGTGGTGGGCGCCTGTTATTCCAGCTACGTGGGAGGCTGAGGCAAGAGGATCACTTGAGCCCAAGAGTTTGAGGTTGCTGTGAGCTATGATGCTACAGCACTCTACCAACGGCGACAGTGAAACTCTGTCTCAAAGAAACCAAAAAGTCAGGCTTGGCGCTCGTAAGCACAGTGGTTACCAGCCACATACACCAAAGGTGGTGTGTTCAAACCCAGCTCGGACCAGCTAAGCAACAATGACAATTGTAAAAAAAATAGCTGGACGTTGTGGCAGGCGCCTGTAGTCCCAGCTACTTGGGAGGCTGAGGCAAGAGAATCACTTAAGCCCAAGAGTTTGAGGTTGCTGTGAGCTATAATGCCATGGCACTCTACCAAGGGTGACATGGTGAGACTCTGTCTCAAAAAAAAAAAATCAAGTCATTAAATACGGGTTCTCCTGGTGGAGGGGTGTGGCCATGTTTCTACTACTTAGTCTGGGTGCTGGTTGGTTATGTAGTGTTCAGTTTCAGAAAGTTAAGCTGAAATGTACCATAGATTTTTTTTTTTAAAGACTTCATTTTCTGAGCAGCACCTGTGGCTCACTGGGTAGGGCACCAGCCCCATATACTGAGGGTGGTGGGGTTCAAATCCAGTCCCGGCCGTTGTTTCGGGTGCTTGTAGTCCAGTTACTTGGGAGGCTGAGGCAAGAGAATCGCCTAAGCCCAGGAGTTGGAGGTTGCTGTGAGCTGTGTGATGCCACGGCACTCTACTAAGGGTGATAAAGTGAGACTCTTGTCTCTATCAAAAAAAAAAAGACTTCATTTTCATCATTTAGCTGGCTTTTACTGCAAGGAGTTGAGGCTGTGATTAGATGAATATACAGCAAGAACCTCCCATTAATATGATACTGGTACACTTCCTTTCCTCCATTAGTTTGACTAGTAGAAGGGTTTAGGTTTTTCTGCCTGAGTCCTACGAAAAGAGACTTAAGACTAAAGGCTAGGGCAGTGACAAACTAGAAATGTCACTATCATGTGGCCAGGTAGACGCACATGATGAGGGGTGCTCCAGCATGATGACAGAACCACCAGGTCTCATATGGCTGTGACATTTTACCTCTTCTCTACTATCCCCGCCCGGCCCAACTTACCCAAAAACTTGAGAAGGGTGAAAGAGATGTGGGCAGGAAAGAGATGAGGGGAGAGAAGCTAGGGCAAGGAAGGGGTAAGACAAAGACCACAGTGTCAACGGCCAGAGGGACTGGGGAAACTGGTCACAAACACAGGAGTTGAACAGAGGAAGCAGGAGGAGAATGAAGTGCCACATTCAAAGGAAAAAAAAACCAGTATCTTTCAATGCTTCCATAGGTCACCATAATATCTAACTTAAACCTAGAAAAGACAAATCAGGAGTAATACCCAGGCTCAGCACCTGTAGTTCAGTGGTTAGAGCGCCAGACACACACACAGGGGCTGGCGGGTTCGAACCCAGCAGGGCCTACTAAACGATGACAACTGTAACAACAGCAACAACAAAAAAATAGCTGAGAATTTTGGCAGACGCCTATGGTCCCAGCTACTTGGGAGGCTGAGGGAAGAGAATTACTTTGAGCCCAAGAGTTTGAGGTTGCTGTGAGCTGTGATGCCATGACACTGTACCGAGGGTGACATAGTAAGACTATCTCAAAAGCAAACAAAAAGAGTAATACCCAGTCTCTACTACTGGAAGGGAAAGGAGTCCCCTGTGGACCCTGAAGCAACAGCAACCAGACTGAAATTCAGAGCCAATCCATGAAGCTGCTGCCACTGAGTCATACAGTGCCCTACTGGGCTGCCCACTTGGGGCCAGTCCAGTGCAGCTCAGCCTGCCCTGTGGCTCTCACCTAACCCTGCCCCAACTGTAGGGAGGTCTGGGAACAGTCCCAAGTATGGGTAAGAATACTCAATGCCATCAGTCTCTAGGAAAAATTCCATGACCATCACTTATCCCCTCTAAGTACAGCAATCATGGCAATTACAAAGTTTTGGTCCTAGTACCATACTGGGGCATGCCTTCTGGGGCTGCCATCCATTTAAAAGCAGGATGGGGAAAACAGTCTGTTGTCATAGAATTAAAACCCACTCCATATGATAATGGATTTGTGGTATTTGGCAATGCCTTTTTTTTAAGAGTCTCATTTTGTCACCCTTGGTAAAGTGCCATGGCATCATAACCCACAGCAACCTCAAACTCTTGGGTTAAAGCAGTTCTCTTGCCTCAGCCTCCCAAGTAGCTGGGACTACAGGCGCCCATCACGATGCCTAGCTATTTTTAGAGACGAGGTCTCACTCTGGCTCAGGCTGGTCCAAACTGCTGAGCTCAGGCAGTCCACTCACCTTGGTCTCTCAGAGTGCTAGGATTACAGGTGTGAGTCACCGTGCCTTGCCAGCAATGCTTTTTTTAAAAGATGTTCTCGCCAGGTCAGGTGGCTCACACCCATAACCCTTGTACTCTGGGAAGCTGAGGTAGGTGGATTGCTTGAGCTCAGGAGTTTGAGACCAGCCTGATCAAGAGCGTGACCCCATCTCTAAAAATAGCTGGGTGTGGTGGTGGTGCTGTAGTCCCAGCTACTTGGGAGGCTAAGGCAAGAGGATTGCTTGAGCCCAGGAGGTTGAGGTTGCTGTGAGCTATGATGCCACAGCACTCTACCCAAGGCAACAAAGACTCCGTCTCGAAATAAATAAATAAATAAATGTTCTCATGTGTCAGAGTAATAAACTCAGATGTTTATAGGTAAATATTTCCAGTTAGAAATATGCCTCTTGACTTCTGTTCGCAAAGCCACCAGCTATTTTCCCATCAGTTGGAAAGAAGGGGTGAGCAGCTGTACTGATGGAGTTAGAGGAAAGAGCACAGTCCACGTTCAGCAGGAAGATTCCTTTATAATGGCGAATTTGATAATACACAGTTCTAGAGTAGGGCCTCAGTCACTGGGCCACAGCAGGCTGTAAGGAGCAGGTCAGAGAAAGACCAACACACTCCAGGGTTTGTGTCAAACTGATACTCACGCCAGAAATGACCACCCATGCACCTCCTTGAAACTCAACCCACCCACCAGTTCAGTCGAGAACTATGCTTTTAAGTCTTCGTTTTTGGCCATTGAAGATAAAATCCACCATGATAGGATTTCAGCACAACAGTCTCTTTCCAATCTCAATAGATATGGATGTTCAAGCTCTTGACAAGAAAATAAAAGTTCATTTGACTTCTCTTGCAGGGACTGAAAAGAGAATTTTTTCTTTATGATCTGTTGAAATATTTATATATACTTTAAAAAAACTAACAGTCCATTCTGTGCTCTGTTTCCCTGGTAGGTTTCTCATGATCATCCCTCCAAAAGCTAGAGGGTTTGTGTCTGGGAACAAAGATTTAAGACACTTTAAGCAATAAAAATCCTAGTGCGACACTCAGAAGCAAATCATGGGCTCGAAGGAGATGGAGAGGGTAGGAGGTGGCAGGTGCTTCAGCACGGGAGCAAGGTGCAGCCTTTAGGGACGCCTAGTAGAGAGAGAAGCGCCCAGGAACAGGAAGCGCTGCAGGAGGGCCCATTGCCTTCCCTGCTCTCCCAGGTACAGGGGACAGCACGGATCTGCATTTTGACTTCTCAGGGCTGAAGACCCAACCTCTGACTCTCTACCCACTAGGGTGACCTGCACACTAGTTGGGTGGTCTCTGACACAGGCTTAAGTTAAGAACTGGGACTCAACCCCCAAGGCCAGGTAGAGCTCCCTTCAGGTTGTGTGAAACAAGATGCCCCAGGGAGCTCACTTCCTAGGCAGCCAAGGCAGGACAGGAAAGGGCAAGGGAAGGAGAAGCTTCTGAGGCTGGGAGAGGAGCAGCGAAAGGAAACCAGCAACGCAGTGGCTTTGCACCTGGCTCGGGTTTGTGGGGAAGACCTGCTGCCACTGCCACCTTATCCTGTGCTGGGGACAGACCGGGCTAGGTCTTCGCAGCAAGCAGCAGTCCCAACACATTCCAGGCTCCTTTCATATGTATATATGGAGAGATACACATGTATACTTACTATTGTTCAATGAAACAAATGCAACGGATTCCTTCCCCTTTGCTATGAGTTGCTTGGGCCCCTGCCCTGAGGGGTTAATGCCTTCGGTCCTGCCGCCAGGCTCACCCCTCCCACTGAGGGAAAGTGGCCCCAGGAGTAGTAGAGGAGAGGACACACACCACAGTAGGTGACCGGGAGGAGGGCCTACGTCAATGAGACTTCTGTTTCTAACCCTGAGAACCTAAGGAATTGTGAAGGACTCGGAGAGGGGGCTGGGGTTAAAGGTCACCGGGCTTTTTATTGCAATTGAAGCAGACTCGGACAGGATGGTCCCAGCCACGAGAGGGGACAGCCCGGCGGTCATGGGAGCACTCGTCACAGAAGCCCTGTCCGCAAGCCCGGCAGTGGTGCTTGGAAAGCTTGATGCTGAACTCCTTCCGGCAGTTGTGGCAATGCAGGATCTCGTGGTCAGGCACCCAGTACGCCGGCCTGGCCGCATCCTTTACCAGACCTGTGACAGGGAAGGAATGACAATGATCAGGACACACAAAACCCCATACCCCGGCTTGGTGCCTGTAGCTCAGCAGCTAGGGCGCCAGCCACATACACCAGAACTGGCTGGCTCAAACCCAGCCTAGGCCTGCCAAACAACAACTACGACAAAAATAGCCAGGTGTTGTGGCGGGCACCTGTAGTCCCAGCTACTTGGGAGGCTGAGGCAAGAGAACTGCTTAAGCCCAAGAGTTTGAGGTTGCTGTGAGCTGTGATGTCATGGCTCTCTACCGAGGGCGACATAATGAGATTCTGTCTCAAAACAACAACAACAAAAACCATATCCCAAGTCCCAGCTAGCAAAAGGGCATCCTCTTGACACTTACTGGCTCATAATCACAACCACACACAGAATCACCAAAAGAGACTGTAAAAATCACAGATGTGGGGCACTGACACTGACATACTTAAAAAGCTCTCCAGGTGGCCTGCAGGGCAATTGCAGAAAGAGCCACTGAGAGAGCTACAGAGAAGGCTAGAGTCACACTCAAATCCCAGTCCCGCTGAGGACAAGTTAATTAGAGCTGCAGGACTAAGACAGGTTACCTAACTTCTCTGGCGCCTACTTGGCTTTAACATTCAGCCCTGAATAACTGTTATGAGGATGACAGGAAATAGCATGTCTAACACACTGGCCTGGGTCTCCACAATCAGTGAGTGCTCAGCACATAAGCACTTGGTGAACATAACCGGCACATCATCTACCCTCAGGGCGGCCCTTCCCTCTCCCAGGTGCCCTAAGGGCAGGGCAACCTGAGCTTCCAGCATGGACAAATTCATCCATTCCTTCATCCTTGAGTAAAAGCTCGTTGTCTGCTCCTTTTGTGTGCCACAAGGATGAAATCTGATCCAAGCCACTTTTATCACCACCCACCCAGAAGCCTTCGGTCTCTCCCCAACAATGCAACAAACTACCCCATGTCTGGACAACCCTGCCTAAGCTGGCCACACACAGATTTCCCTCCCTCACCCTCTTGCCATTCAGGCTTCACACCAGAGTGGGTAGCTGTGTTAAATCCTGAGTTAACAGCAGCACGGCTAGTGTGTCGGATTAAAGTTAGCCACCAATCTTTGACAGGGCTTTCATCTTTCACACACTCCTGCCCCTCTCCTGAATCCAAGCAGAATACAGGAGACTAGATGACAGAAGGGCCAGTTTACGGGCCCAGGCCTTAACAGACTGGCAGTTTCTACTTCCTGTCTCTTGGACATTAACTCCTGGAGCGCTGAACCATACTAAAGGAGTCCAATTACCACTGGAGAGATACATGAAAAGGCCTGGAGAATTCATGGAGAGGGGCTCTGCCAGCCCAACCTTTCAGCTGTCCCTGCCAAGATAACCTGGCATGAAAGTGAGGGTACCATGCACCCTCAAGACAAGCTGCCACCTTGGAATATCAAGTAGTAACTCCAGGCAATGCCATTTAGAGCAGAATATTACCCTTCTCACCTTCTAGATCAACAAAGTTGTAAGACATCATAAAATGGTGGGTGTTTTAAATCTTTACATTTTAAGATGGTAGGTGTTTTTTTGTTTTTGTTTTTGTTTTTTTTGAGACAGAGCCTCAAGCAGTCACCCTGGATAGAGTGCAGTGGCACCACAGCTCACAGCAACCTCCAATTCCTGGGCTCAAGCGAGTCTCCTGCCTCCACCTCCCAAGTAGCTGGGACTACAGGCGCCCGCCACAACGCCTGGCCATTTTTTGGTTACAGCCGTCATTGATGTTTGGCGGGCCTGGGCTGGATTCAAACCCGCCAGATCGGGTGTACGTAGCGCCTTAGCCCGTTGAGCCACAGGCGCCGAGCCGATGGTAGTTGTTTTAAATCTTTACATTTTAAGATAGTTTGTTACACTAGATGGTGTAAGAGAATAAATATGAAACCACTAAGGCACTCAGCAGAAGCAAACAAATGTAAAGTTTTTATTCCTTGCTGCCCAGTTCAATCTAAGATGGCAAGACTTTGACAAAATGACAGCCCAGGACGTTCCCCAACCCCTCATCTCACATACACCACACCGGAGAGAAGCACTGCCAGGCCTACCCAGTGGTATGTCAATGGCTGTCACCACAGCTCCCAGAGTGTTCTGCACAGCCTCGCCCACCTTCCGAGCAATCACTGTTCCTCCTTCATCGTCTGCCTGTGCCTCAGTAACATCTGTAGACAATGATAAGAAGAAGCTGTCACCTCTGAAGTCATTTCCCAATTGCAAAACCCAGTAGGCAATAGCGGAACACTTCTGGATTCTTTTCCCAGGGCACCACCATACTATCCTGCAATGACCGCTGTAAGTCAGACCAGCCCAATCCCTGAAATTGGGTAACATCTGTTAGTCTATTACCTGCAACCCTCTGAGACTATTTTATAACATTCTTTTAAAGCAGTGGTTCTCAACCTTCCTAATGCTTCAATGTATTTTCATTGTTAAAAAGGGACTGCGACCCACAGGTTGAGAACCGCTGTTTTAAAATAAAGCAGAAAGGTTCTAGGAGCATGACCTAGAACCTCAGTCTAAGCTATCTGTGGAAAATGCTGCTGACTTTCCAGAAGTCAGCTGCTAGGTGAGTATTTCCTTCTCTGAGAAGCTTCTGTAGCTCAGAGAGCAGAACAGGTTGAAACACTCTCCCTAAGGAAGGGCACCCACAGGACTCTGGTAACAAAGAGTTTAGAGGACAACTGGCCAAGACCCAGCAATTAATTACTCTCAGAAGAGTGATGTAGTTAAGAATAAGGTGAGGCACAGAGAGTCCAGCTCCCAACTTGAGTGCCAAGGAGGGAGCTTTTCCCTACATGTCTATACCAACCGGGCCCCACATTACCTAACTGGACATTCCTGGCTTCATAGCAGTTGTCACACACCCGCACAGGCGCAGGGCCCCAGCCCCGCTCAGGCACTGGCCGTGTCTTGGATGAACAGCTGTCACAGAAGCCCTCCCCGCAGGCCCGGCAGTGATGCTTAGTGTCGTTATCTTTAAAGGACGTGGCACACTTGTTGCAGCTCTGTTCCAAGCCCAAAACAAAACAGACATGGAGGAATGATATGTGTCTGCTAGCTGAGAAAGTCAACAAGACCCAGGGAAAAGCCAGAAATAAGGGAGGTAGGTTTCTACTCTATTAGGACAAAATCTGCTAGTAGTAAGAGTGTCTGGGAGTGGAAAGGACTAGTAAGGAGTGAGTTTCCTGCCACAAAGTGTCTGGGCTGGAGCTGGTTCCTCCCCTGCTGCAGGTGCTATAGAGATTTATGGATCAAACCTAAATGACCTCCACAGGCCCCTTTCTCTCCAGACTCTGTGTGCAACCTCAGACATCTGAGCAGCATTAACTGGCCCTCACAGGTAAGGAAACTAAAACCCACCACAAAGCAAATACTTAGAGAATAACACAAAGGGAAATCAGTGGGCAAAGAGAAAACTGACTACCTCAACAAATCCCACCCTTCCTAGTACTAATGGAGCTAATTTTCCTGGGAGAAAATGTTCGCACATCTCGCACAGAACAAGCATAGCATAGCCAGGCTATGCAGGGAGGGCTGTGCCAGGGACACAGGGGTACCCTGCCACACCATACCAGGATCTGGGAGTTGGGCCTCCAGTAGGCAGGAGCGATCTGGTCCGTCAGCCAGGAAGTCACAGCCTTGGTGGGCCCGAGGCTAAGTTCGGACACTGACTGAGCCATGAAATTCATCCCATCCAGCAAGCGCTGTGCGGCATTGTTATTGTCCTTCAGAAATCCATCAGTCTGAAATGAAAATGCAGGCTCCCATCATGCTCTGAGAGGGAGTGAAAGGAAGGAAGGAAAGTGGTCTCTGGTGAGTGCCCACTCACCATGGCCATCTCAAAACCATAAATTCTCTGGCTCATACACAAGTGAGATGAACAACATATAAAAATAAAATTTAAGGCTCAGCGCCTATGGCTCAGGCAGCTAAAGCACCAGCCACATACACCTGAGCTGGTGGGTTCGAATCCAGCCCGGGCCAGCTGCAACCAAAAACTAGCTGGGCATTGTGGCGGGCGCCTGTAGTCCCAGCTACTTGGAAGGCAGAGGCAGGAGACTCGCTTGAGCCCAGGAGTTGGAGGTTGCTGTGAGCTGTAATGCCATAGCACTCTACCCAGAGCAACAGCTTAAGGCTCTGTCTCAAAAAATAATAATAATTAAATAAAATAAAATTTAAAAAATAAAGTCATTAAAAATAAAAGAAAAACATTAATTCCCTGGCATGAAAGAATGGGTACAGATTTAGAATCTTTCTGGGGCGGTGCCTGTGGCTCAAAGGAGTAGGGCACTGGGCCCCATACGCCGGAGGTAGCGGGTTCAAACCCAGCCCCGGCCAAAAAAAAAAAATCTTTCTGACTTTATTCTTTTTTTTTTTTTTTGAGACAGAGCCTCAAGCTGTCACCCTGGATAGATTGCCGTGGCATCATAGCTCACAGCAACCTCCAATTCCTGGGCTCAAGCGAATCTCCCACCTCCGCCTCCCAAGTAGCTGAGACCGCAGGCGCCTGCCACAACGCCCGGCCATTTTTTTTTTTTTGGTTGCAGCTGTCATTGTTGTTTGGCGGGCCCGGGCTGGATTCAAACCGGCTAGCTCAGGTGTACATGGCTGGCACCCCAGCCCATTGAGCCACAGGCGCCGAGCCTCTGGCTTTATTCTTTACAAGGGATCATAAGATGTGATGTGTAGCTATTTATTCATTTATTTTATTTTATTTTTGAAAGAGAGTATCACTCTGTCACGCTGGGTAGAGTGCAGTGTTGTCATCATAGCTCACAGCAACCTCTTAAGCTCAAGCAATTCTCTTCCCTCAGCCTCCTCAGTAGCTGGGACTACAGGCGCCCGTCACACTCCCAGCAAGTTTTTCTATTTTTATTTTTATTTATTTATTTTGTGTGTGTGGTTTTTGGCCAGGGCTGGGTTTGAACCTGCCACCTCCGGCATATGGGGCCGGCACTTTACTCCTTTGAGCCACAGGTGCTGCCCAGTTTTTCTATTTTTAGTAGAGACTACAGGGTCTTGTCTTGCTCAGGCTGGTCTCAAACTCCTAGATTCGAGACCAGCCTGATTGCTCAAGCAATTCACCTAAACAATCCATGCGCTTCAGCATCCCAGAGTGCTGGGATTGCAGATGTGAGCCACCAGACCCGGCCAAGGTGCAGCTATTCAGTTCAGGACTTACTTTGCTCATACTGATACAGGAGATGACACCACGCCAGGAAGCCCCCACCCAGGCCCCCACTAGGAAGACTTCCTCCCAGTTCCTCTAACACCTGTACATTTCCAGGAATGCTATTTCAGTGTGTAAGTGCAGTATCTATTTATGTTCTGACTCCTTATTAAATGGTGAACTCTGAAAACTAACATATCACTTTCATTTTTGTATTTTATAAAAGTATCTCAATTCTGAGTACACAACACTCAAAAAATTGTATTGAAATACTAAATAAATGAATGAATGAATTACCCAACTGTATTCTCCTAGTCCCGAGAACTACAAGAAATGCAGCCTAAGAGTAAACTACTATACTACTGTTGTCCTGTAATATAAACGATTTCACTACTTATACTTTCATACTTTAAGGCTGAGTTACCTAGGGCATATGTGGCCCTCCAGACCCCAAGTGTGGCCGCACAACAAAATCCAAACTTCACGGAACAAATCCCTTTATTAAAAGAATTTGTTTTATAAAATTTAGATTCAGTCAAAAGGTAGCACTCAAGGATCCAGAAGACCACACATAGCCCCAAGGCCACCCAAATAACAGTGATTTAATACATACTGAAAGCACCATATCACTTCCTTATAAACAGATTTGTTGTTCTGACACCCAGAATTCAAAAGTCAAATTAAAAAACAGTGATTAAGAGTGTACAGAAACCCTACTGCTCAGAACAGTGTTTTTTTTTTTAATTGTTGGGGATTCCTTGAGGGTTTAAGAAATCAGGTTACTGATTGCATTTGTAAGGTAGAGTCCCAAGAACAGTGATTTTCTTTTTTTTTCTTTCTTTTTTTTTTTTTTAAATCACAGCTGCGTACATTAGTGCAATCAAGGGGTACAATGTGCTGGTTTCATATACAATCTGAAATGTTTTCATCAAACTGTTTAACATAGCCTTCATGGCATTTTTTCTTTCTTTTTTTTTTTTTTGAGACAGAGTCTCAAGCTGTCACCCTGGATAGAGGGCCTTGGCATCACAGCTCACAGCAACCTCCAATTCCTGGGCTCGAGCGAGTCTCCTGCCTCCGCCTCCCAAGTAGCTGGGACTACAGGCGCCCGCCACAACACCCAGCCATTTTTTTTGGTTGCAGCTGTCATTGTTGTTTGGCAGGCCCAGGCTGGATTCGAACCCGCCAGCTCAGGGGTACATGGCTGGCGCCCTAGCCCATTAAGCCACAGGCGCTGAGCCAGGCATTTTCTTTTTTTAAGAACAATGATTTTCAACTAGTGTGCCATGAAAATTTTTTTTGTAGAGACAGTCTCACTTTATCGCCCTCGGTAGAGTGCCATGGCATCACACAGCTCACAGCAACCTCCAACTCCTGGGCTTAGGTGATTCTCTTGTCTCAGCCCCCCGAGTAGCTGGGACTTCAGGCACCTGCCACAACACCTGGCTATTTTTTTTTGTTTTTGCAGTTTGCCCGAGGCCAGGTTTGAACCCGCCACCTTCGGTATATGGGGCTGGCGCCCTACTTGATGAGCCGCAGGCACCGCCCTGCCATGAAAATTTTTAAAGATCAAATTTTTTTTTTTTTTTTTTTTGAGACAGAGCCTCAAGCTGTCACCCTGGATAGAGTGCTATGGCATCACAGCTCACAGCAACCTCCAACTCCTGGGCTCAAGCGAGTCTCCTGCCTCTGCCTCCCAAGTACAGACACCTGCCACAACGCCCGGCCATTTTTTGGTTGCAGCCGTCATTGTTGTTTGGCGGGCCCGGGCTGGATTCGAACCTGCCAGCTCATGTGTATGTGGCTGGTGCCTTAGCCCGCTGAGCCACAGGCGCCGAGCCTTTTTTTTTTTTTTTTTTGAGACACAGCCTGAAGCTGTCACCCTGGGTAGACTGCCGTGGCATCACAGCTCACAGAAACCTCCAACTCCTGGGCTCAAGCAATTCTCCTGCCTCGCGTCCCAAGTAGCTGAGACTACAGGAGCCTGCCACAACACCCGGCTATTTTTTGGTTGCAGCTGTCATTGTTGTTTGGTGGGCCCGGGCTGGATTCGAACCCACCAGCTCAGGTGTATGTGGCTGGCACCTTAGTGGCTTGAGCCACAGGTGCCAAGCCAAGATCAAATTATTTTTGAAAGAAGGTCAAACCCCAGTAAATACATTCTTTTTACTGCTTTTTTTTTTTTTTTGATCAACATAACTGAAGTGTGCCACAGAAATTTTTTTTTTTTTTTTTGAGACAGAGTCTTACCATGTCGATCTCAGTAGAGTGCCATGGCATCATAGCTCACAGCAACCTCAAACTCTTGGGCTCAAAAAATGCTCTTGCCTCAGCTTCCCAAGTAGCTGGGACTACAGGCACCCACCACAACACCCGGCTATTTTTTTGTTGTAGTTGTCATTGTTGTTTGGCAGGGCTGCGCTGGGTTCGAACCCGCCAGCCCTGGTGTTTGTGTCTGGCACCCTAGCCACTGAGCTACAGGCACTGAGCCATGTGCCACAGAAATTTAACTACAGGTTCAAGTGTGCCATGAGAGAAAAAAGGTTGAAAAACACTGGCTTAAGATATACTTAGAAAACTTAGAAAATTTCCCAAAACAAAGATTCTTACATGAAGATGGTCACTATAGCATTTTTCTCTGATAATAAAAAATCATAAACAGGCTGGGCATGGTGGCTCACACCTGTAATCCTAGCTCTTTGGGAGAAAAGTGGGTAAATCGCTTGAGTTCAGGAGTTTGAGACCTACCTGAACAAGAGCAAGACCCCATCTCTGCTAAAAACAGAAAAAAAAACTAGCCGAGTGTGGTAGCGAGCGCCTGTAGTTCCAGCTACTTGGGAGGCTGAGGCTAGAGGATCACTCAAACCCAGAAATTTGAGATTGCTGTGAGGTATGATGTCACGGTACTCTACCCAGGGTGACTAAGACTCTGTCTCCAAAAAAAAAAAAAAAAAAGTCATAAACAGCATTAATGTACAAAAAGAATGGTGAATCACATTACGTCAGTGACCAGTGAACAAAATATTACACAGTGACTACAAATGAGAATCATGAAAAGTAGAAGCAATGTAGAAATACAAACTAAATAGTGTTATAAGAAAAGAGCAGAACATAGCATGTAAACTATAATTCCATGTTTACACATGTGCACATAGAAAACAAATGAGAACTTGAAGAGATGAAGTTTTACTTGCCAAAAGAGAACTATAAGGCAATTTTTAGTTTATTTTATTTAAAATTGTTTTCCTAATATTTATACGAGAAGGAAACAAGGGTCTTAAATAAGAAAACTTTTTCAGATCATACCTTTCTAAACTACCCGTTTACTGAAATCCACCATTAACTTTAATTCTAATCAAGTTCTACTTTTCTACACACATGAATAGGTGGATGATACAAGAGAAACAAGAAAAGTAAATCAAACTATTCTTACTCCAGGCCACACATGCACAATCTCCGTCCGCACCACTGTATCCACAGGATCTTGGTTCCCAAACCAGTACTGCCGACTCCGATAGACCACGCCACAGTTGGGACACTCGATCACATAGCTACAAGAGGGGCAAATAAATACTGTTACCCAAGCTGGGTGCGGTGGCTCACGTCTGTAATCCTAGCATCCTGGGAAGCCAAGGCAGGTGGATTGCTTGAGCTCAGGAGTTCGAGACCAGCCTGAGCAAGAGTGAGACCTCATCTCTAAAAATAAGGTGGGTATTGTGGTGGGCGCCTGTAGTCCCAGCTTCTGGGGAGGCAGAGGCAAGAGAATCACTTGAGCCCAAGAGTTTGAGGTTGCTGTGAGCTGTGACACCAGGGCATTCAACACCAAGGTAACTGAGTGAGACTCAGTCTCAAAAAAAATAAAAACTAAAAAAAATACTGTTACCCAGCCAGGTATCAGGGAAGATAAACACAACAAAACACCTTAACAATGTTATTTACACTCACCCAGACCAAGCATATTTTGCGAGACCCATCCAGGGAGAGTCGGTGGAAGCAGATGTTTTGGGCACTACGCTGACTTCCTTGCCTCTCTCGTAGCAGGCCTGAAACAGAGCACTCTGCCAGCTTGTTTTATATCCCATGGCTTGATCATACCCCTGGCCACCTGCCTCCCCACACCCACTGAGGGTTCCAGACCCTGAGTTTGGCACCTCAGAAGAAGGTTCATTCCTCTGAAGAAACCAGTGCCCTGAATGATAATGAATTGAGTTTTAAAATATAGACCTGTCACAGATAGGAAAAATCAATCAAAGCTAATTTCATTAAGAGCATTTCTGCTCTTAAGAATCATGAATGGTCAATGTATATAATCCTCACATGCAAACTCATCAGAATGAGGGGAAAAGAAGCTTACGACACTAAACAAAGGGAGCCCCAGCAATGAAGACATGCTAGTTCTTTTAGTTAGCTAGAGAGAGGTTTCAGGGATAATCAATAATCAATTGATTGATTATTGATTGATAATCAATAATCAATTTGAATATCAAATAATCTGAGATGCAGTAAAGGGCAGCCCTAAAACAGCTGTGCTGAAAGGAGAGCACGACCAGCAAGTTAGCTGCTGGAGCAGAGAGAAGCTTTGGAGGACTCACCTTGCAGGTATAGACTCGGTTGTCATACTGGTGGGAGTATCTGCAGCGGCTCTTGGCTTCATGAGGCACTCCTTCCTTCCCATGATTCATGCTGTTCTTACATCCAACCCTGAGTGAAGCCCCAAAACTGACAATGAGTTGGCTAAAGTAGCCAGTGCCACCTACACAGAACAGTCTGACCCTGAGCCGGGCTCAGAGCCAAACCAGACCTTAGCTACCAGCTGGCCCTCAGATGGTTAGCAGAAAGAGTGGCTCTCGCAGTCAACAGCATTGCAGAGGTAGAACAACTGTTACCCTTGTAGGAGGACAAAGGAGAAAAAGAACCTCTTCTTAGAAAACTACCTGTCCTCTCATCAGGAATAGAAGGGCCAAAAGATACCAACTTGACCAGAGATGAAACCTGAATGGCTCTCAGAAAACTCCAAAATCCAAACAAGAGGAAATGGAAAGTTTAACCAGAATAGGCCACCAAGATACAAAACAAAACCAACCCCCCAAATTTGGCAATGCATTAAGGGGAGGCTTAAGCTGCACAAGAGAACCTTCCAAATGAACAGTGAGCTCTGTCATCCTGACAGTGCAAAAACAGAGTTCAGGACTTTAGACTTTCACTAGGATAAAAGAGAAAGTTCTGGAAATCTTAGTGAGGCTTAGAATGGGAAACAATGATCTAACAGTGCTTAGGCCTCACAATAGGCTCATGGAGTGAGCAAAAGTAAGATAAGTCACACTAACATCCCTTTCTCCTTGTCAAGCTGAACTCTACAAGATAATCCTTAGTTTTCTCTTACCCAGGCTGTATAATCGAAAAACCAAGTCCTTTTTTGCTGTTGCTATTTTCTATTTGATTATGGCTAGAATAAATATTGATTTTTATAAATTCATTCTGTTTCTAATAACCTTGCTGCAATTTCTTTTCTTCTTTTTAAATTTCAGATTAATATGAGGGTACAAATGATTAGGTTATACCGTCTGTGTTTGTTAAGTGCAGTGGTTCTCAACCTTCCTAATGCCGCGACCCTTTAATACAGTTCCTGTGGGTCGCGACCCACAGATTGAGAACCGCTGGTTAAGTGGAGTCCAAGTTGTAGTTGAGTCTTTCACCCAGGTGTGCCATATACTCTTACATTGTACCGTTAGGAAAGAGCTTGCCAGCCTCCCCCTTCCTCATCTTCCCTCTTCGCCTGCTCCCTGCCACATGATTTTAATTATTATTATTTTTTTTTTTTTGAGACAGAGCCTCAAGCTGTCACCCTGGAGAGAGTGCCGTGGCATCACAGCTCACAGCAACTTCCAACTTCTGGGCTCAAGCGAGTCTCCTGCCTCTGCCTCCCAAGTAGCTGGGACTACAGGCACCCACCACAACGCCTGGCTGTTTTTTGGTTGCAGCCGTCATTGTTGTTTGGCGGGCCCGGGCTGGATTTGAACCCGCCAGCTCAGGTGTATGTGGCTGGCGCCTTAGCCCGTTGAGCCACAGGGGCCGAGCCTTAATTATGTTTTTCTCATGTAGTTGTGCATTTACTGGTTTCACATTAGTATTGAGTAATGGATACTTGCTTTTCCTCTTTTTGTGATACTGTACTAAGGAGAATGTTCTTCAACCCTACAGCCCTACAGAGGTAGAGCAAATATTACCCTTGTATGAAGACAAAGGAGAAAAACCCTATCCAGGTTAATAAAAAAAGATATAAAGCCTCCATCTTTTTTATGGTTGAACCGTATTCCATGGTATACACATACTACATATTAATCCACTTATGGGTTAATGGACACTTTGGTTGATTCCACATCTTGACAATTGTGAATTGGGCTGCAATAAACATTTTAGTGCAAATGTCCTTATGGTAAAATGACATTTTAGCTTTTTGAGGATTCTCCATACTTCTTTTCAAAGAGGTGGTATTAGTTTGCAATCCCATAAGAACCAAGTTATTTTAACCAAGGTCAGAGGTAGTTTCAGTACTCAGCAAGTGGCATGCAGGGTTCAGGGCAAAAAGGCCATTCACAAGGGAAGTAGGCCTGTAGAAGAGCAAATATAAACAACATGGGACGACTCGACGGTGAAGGGGCAAGGGAGGGTGTGTCTATAGGACATGGAGACTTGGATCTGACCTTGACACACTGCATTTAAATCCTCTGGAGCCCATCAGACAAATCATCAATCAGATTGTGACTTAACAGTCATCAAAAGCTCATCCAATGATTGTCAAAGTGTGGTCCCAACAAGCAACACCAGCATCACCTTAAAACTTATTGAAAATAAAAACTCTCTCAGCTCAGTGATCGTACCACAGTGGTTAAGGCACCAGCCACGTGCACCAAGCCTGGTGGGTTCGAATCCGGCCTGGGCCAGCTAAATGACAATGACAACTGCAACAAAAAAATAGCCAGGCACTGTGGCGGACACCTGTAGTCCCACCTACTTGGGAGGCAGAGGCAAGATAATTGCTTAAGCCCAAGACTTTGAGGTTGCTATGAACTGTGATGCCACAGCACTCCATGAAGGGCAACATAGTGAGACTTTGTCTCAAAAAGAAAAAGATCATACCTATGGTGCATAATGCAAGGGTACATGTTGGATCTATTAGTGTAGAGTATAAATGTCTTAACACAATAATTAAGTAAACGAGATGAGGTATATATTAACCAGTGTGATGTAAGCGTTCCTAATTCTATATGAAATCAGCACAATGTACCCCACAGATGCATTAATATATACATGATCTATGTGTTTATGATTTAAAAAAAAAAATAAAGGCAGCACCTATGGCTCAGTGAGTAGGGCACCGGCCCCATATACCGAGGGTTGGGGGTTCAAACCCGGCCCTGGCCCCTGGGCGAACTGCAACAAAAAACTAGCTGGGTGTTGTGGCGGGTGCCTGTAGTCCTAGTTACTCAGGAAGCTAAGACAAGAGAATCGCCTAAGCCCAGGAGCTGGAGGCTGCTGTGAGCTGTGAAGCCATGGCACTCTATTAAGGGAAACAAAGTGAGACTCCGTCGCTAAAAAAATATAAATAAATAAAAATAAATAAAAATTAGAAAAGAAAAAGTCTCAGTGGCACCTGTAGCTCAGTGAGTAGGGCGCCAGCCATATACAACCTGGCCCAGGGCCAGCTAAACAACAATGACAACGGCAACAAAAAAATAGCTGGGTGTTGAGGCAGGCGCCTGTAGTCCCAGTTACTTGGGAGGCTGAGGCAAGAGAATCCCTTAAGCCCAAGAGTTTGAGGTTGCTGTGAGCTGTGACACCACGGCACTCTACCAAGGGCAACATAGTGAGACTCTGTCTCAAAAAAAGAAAGAAAAAGAAAAACACTCAGCCCTACTGAGAATCTGTGGGGGCAGGGCCCGACAATCTGTTTTCACACACTCTTTAGGTTTTAGGATGCAGGCTAAAATCTGAGAATCACTGCTCTAATCCCCGTGTAACAAGTAGGCTCTAGGGACCAGCAGTACTACATCACCCCACCCAGCAGCTTGTTAGAAGTGCAGAATCTCAAGCCTCACCCAATCATGCTCATTCAGAATTTGCATTTTCTTTTTTTATTTTAGAGACAGAGTCTCACTTTTTTCACCCTTGGTAGAGTGCCGTGCAGTCACAGTTCACAGCAACCTCCAGCTCCTGGGCTTAGGCAATTCTCTTGCTTTAGCCTCCCAAGTAACAAATTCTCAGGTGACACATGTGCAGACAGAAGTTTGAGAAGCACTACACTGACTCAATGTTCCCACGAAGGCTACACATTAGAATCATCTGAGGCGCCTTTTAAATACACTGTTGCTGAGGCTCAGTGATCCATTAAATGAGAACCCTCAGAGCAGGAGCCTCGACCTCAATAACTGTGAAAGCTCCCTGGAAAATTCTAACATGCTCTCAACATCTGCCCTCATAGTGAAAGAAATCATCACAAGGAGGGACTCAAATATTAGTTGAATGAATGATTAAAAGCTGTGGTAGAAGAAATACAGGAAAGCAGGTAAGCCAAAGTTTCTAGCCACAAAACTGCCTAAGGGATTTTTTTACAAACACGTGTTCTTGAAGTTCTTGCTACCTCAAAGTGTGGTTCCCGGCTGATGAGGATCTTGTAGGAACTTGCTGGAAATGCACCATCTCAGGCCTCACCCCAGATGACTTAAATCATAAAAACATGTTATTTAACCAGACCCGAGGTGATGAGCAGGCTTAGTGAAGTGTGAGAAGCACCACCCTAACCGCCCCACCATGCCCACAGCAGGATGGCTTCACTTACCCACAGCTGAGGCACAAGGAGGAGCAGGTGAAGTACTCATCTGGAAAAAAGGAGCTGTGTGCCATCTGGTCATCAGGGATCTCACCGCTGAAGCGGTCACTCAAGGCCTGCAGAGGAGGAAGGTGGCACACACTGGCACTCAGCAGGGAGCCCTGTGCTTCGGTCCTTCTGCTACTTGCCTTTCTAAGATGCCTTCACTGCTGGCATATTTCTTATAGGCACCACAGCGGGAGAGGGAATCCAATAAAACTTTTATCATTACCCTTGACCTTCCTGGTCCAACTCACACCAATCCTCACCAGAGGAAACTGTAGAAAGAACTGGTCCATTTCCCAAGGTGTCAAGAGAAAGCAAAGTTACTCTCTCCTAATTGCCTTGGTGGTTATAAACACCTCACAGATTCAGTTTTTCATTCAAGACCATTACAGACGTTGACTAATGCCCAGTTTACCGTTGGGAAGCTGGGGCTGAGAAACCAAGACTCAAGAGGGCGATGCCTCTTTAAGTCAGAGGCACAGCCCTAAAGTAAGCTGGGAGTTTGCTAGACTTCTATCCCAGTCCTAACCACAGGCACTTGGAGTTTACTGGGCCACAGAACTTGCTCAACGTAGAAAAACCTCAGCCAAAAAAAACAAGAAAGAATTATTATAGTGTTTGGCAACCCTACCTCACCTCTACTAACCTAGAAAATAACAAATGGCAGGAAGAAATAGAGCTCCTGAACAGACCAATTTCAAGCACTGAGATTACAGAAACAATCAAAAATCTTCCAACCAAAAAATAACCTGGTCCAGATGGCTTCACACCAGAATTCTATCAAATCTTCAAGGAAGAGCTTATTCCCATACTGCAGAAATTATTCCAAAAAACTGAGGAGGAAGGAATCTTCCCCAACACGTTCTACGAAGCAAACATCACCCTGATACCAAAACCAGGAAAAGACCCAAATAAAAAGAATTTCAGACCAATTTCACTCATGAATATAGATGCAAAAATTCTCAACAAAATCCTAGCCAACAGATTACAGCTTATCATTAAAAAAGTCATACATCATGATCGAGTAGGTTTCATCCCAGGGATGCAAGGCTGGTTTAACATACGCAAGTCCATAAACGTTATCCACCATATTAACAGAAGCAAAAACAAAGATCATGTGATCCTCTCAATAGTGCAGAAAAAGCATTCGATAAAATCCAGCATCCTTTTCTAATTAGAACACTGCAGAGTATAGGCATAGGTGGCACATTTCTGAAACTGATTCAAACTATCTATGACAAACCCACAGCTAACATTTTACTGAATGGAGTAAAACTGAAAACTTTTCCTCTGAGAACTGGAACCAGACAAGGTTGTCCTCTGTCACCATTACTATTCAACGTAGTGCTGGAAGTGCTAGCCAATACAATTAGGCAAGACAAGGAAATAAAGGGCATCCAAATGGGAGCAGAGGAGGTCAAACTCTCCCTCTTTGCT
>CAUYRH010068586.1:0-28892 GCA_963574655.1 Perodicticus potto
AATGTCTTCATACAATAACTAAGAAAATGCCATGAAGGCTATGTTAAACAGTTTGATGAAAATGTTTCAGATTGTATATGAAACCAGCACATTGTACCCCTTGATTGCACTAATGTACTCAGCTATGATTCAATAATAAAAAAAAAGAAAGAAAGAAAATTATGTGAATTTTAACATTTCCAATTACTATGGAGCTATATGTGATCAGGTTCATAGTTTGCTTTTGTAAGGTTAAAGTCTGAGGTGTAGTAGTGTTCTTCGTCCAGGAAGTGTGCAATGTACCAGCAAGGCTTCTTAATAACAGAGTGGTCAGTTATAAAACCACTGAATTTGGAAATTAAGCTGGCCATGAAGAAAATAGAGTTTTATCAATTTGGATCAGAATGAACAAAGAAAAAAATCTCAAGTGTGGAAAGCTGAAAAAACTTGTTTTGATTGACCATGTCTTGGAGGGAAGAGTTAAGGCATGTGTAAATCTTTGAGGTTCAAAGGTACCTTCCAATTTATTGGATCACTCCTATTGGAAATAAGGTAACTATAGAAACCCTTTTAGAAAAATAAAAGCTAAGTAGTGAAGGCACTCTGGAAATATCTAACATGCAACTTGAAGATGCAGGAAGATACACGTGTGTTGCCCAGAATGTCCAAGAGGCGGACACTTGAGTGGCAAGAATTAAGGTTAATAGAACCCTTCTGGATGGTACTCAGGTGCTAAAAATATATGTCAAGCAGACAGAATCCCATTCCATTTTAGTGTCCTGGAAAGTTAATTCCAATGTCATGACGTCAAACTTAAAATGGTCAGCTGCTACTGTGAAGACTGACAACCCCCATATAACATATGCTGCCAGAGTCCCGGTAGATGTCCACGAATACAACCTAACGCATCTTCAGCCATCCACAGATTATGAAGTTTGTCTGACAGTGTCCAATATTCACCAGCAGACTCAAAGGTCCTGCGTAAATGTGACAACCAAAAATGCTACCTTCGCACTGGACATCTCTGATCAAGAAACCAGTACAGGGAGGCGCCTGTGGCTCAAAGGAGTAGGGGGCTGGCCCCATATACTGGAGGTGGCAGGTTCAAACCCTGTTGCTCAGCTGGTAGGGCACTGGCCCCATATACCAAGGGTGGCGGGTTTGAACCCAGCCCCAGCCAAACTGTAACAAAAAAATAGCCAGGCATTGTGGTGGGTACCTGTAGTCCTAGCTACTCAGGAGGCTGAGGCATGAGAATCGCCTAAGCCCTGGAGTTGGAAGTTGCTGTGAGCTGTGACACCACTACACTCTACCGTGAGCAATAAAGTGAGATTCTGTCTCTAAAATAAAAAAGAAACCAGTACAGCCTTGCTGCAGTAATGGGGTCCGTGTCTGCTGTCATTAGCCTTGCGTCCACTGCTATGTACTTTGCCAAAAGATTAAGAGAAAAAATTACCACCATTAACTAAAAAAGTATATGCAAAAAACCTCTTCAATCCCACTAAATGAGCTATACCCACCACTCAACCTCTGGGAAGGCGACAGCAAGAAGGACAAAGATGGTTCTGCAGACACCAAGCCAACCCAGGTTGACACATCCAGAAGCTATTACAAGTGGTAACTCAAAGAATATTTTGCTTTTGCTAGTAAGGAGCACAAAGACATTTTTGCTTTATTCTGCAAAAGTAAAAAGTTGAAGACTTTTGTATTTTTGACTTTGCTAGTTTGTGGCAGAGTGGAGAGGACGGGTGGGTATTTCAAATTTTTTTAGTATAGCATATCGCAAGAGTTTGACCCAGCTGGCAGCAGCTCTAGGATTCCAGTTTGTGGGTTTTTAAAATTCTTATCATTATTACTATTATGATTATTATTTTACTTTAGTTTGTTGTGCTAACCTCAATAATGCTGTTCTAACGACAGTGCTCAATAAAACGATTAATGACAGGTTGGGGTTCCCCTGTGCTTTGACCAGTAGCATGACCCCTTCTTCTGAAGCCATCAGTAGAAAGAACCAGGTCCTCCAAAAAGCTATATAACAGTCTTGAAGCAGCATTGAACCTTTTGTAGCAATCTGGTCTATAGACTTTTAACTCAAGCTAAAGCTCCACTTGTTACCTTTGTAGAATGATATTAGTTGACTGTACTGTAATGTTGTATCAACTGAATTAAATGTTTGCCTTTGAACAATGACTTCTTTTTCTTTTGTAATAGTTAAAGAGGCTTAGAACAAGTTAACAGGCAATAGAAATATGTATATCAGATATTTTAATGTATCAAACTACATGTTAATTGTTACCTTATTCTTTTTATCTTTAGTAGATACTTTTAAAAGAAAAAGAATAATTTTGTTGTGTTTAACTCACCAACATGAGGTGTATAATGAAGACAGAACTATAATAAATTAGTTTTGTTCTGAAAAAAAAAAACAAAGATATCTTCTGATTTGTCAAGTGAGAGTAGATGGGCAAGAACTGAGATTGGGATGGAAAGTCCTATTTTTTGTTTGGGCCATGAATTTGTACAAATTGGGGAGCTTGGAAAGGCCTAAAGCAATGGCCATGCCATTGCATCAAAACTAGATTTTCTCCAGTTCTATAAGAGTCAACTGGTAAGATCCAAAGTACAAAATATATTGCTTCAATATTCTAGCTTAGGGACAGCTAATTTTTCCTTAATTAAGCTGGGTTTTTGAGCCTCTAGGATTAATGGACAGCTTTTGTCTTTGTGCACACTATTCTAGCCTCTGGCCATAGATCAGAAAATAACCTAAATGACATTTGTTTCATGGATAGATTTCTTATGAAATATGTCAGAGCTTAGTCAATTTGATGTCCCTTGCATTTAGCAACCTTGTTTTTTGTTTGGGCCATGAATTTGTGCAAATCGTGGAACTTGGAAAGGCCTAAAACAATGGCCACACCCATTCACTGGCCATATAAATCACTCCACTGAGACTGGACTTGGTACATATTGGGGGCAATATAGAGGGTAAAGTAGGATGCCTCTTCTTCCAGGTGCCCATCCAGGATTTATCTGCCCAGGTGGTGGGAGACAGCATAGAGCAGAGGATTTTGGCCTCTTTTTCCCTTGTCCTCCTTTGTTCAGCTTCAACTTGACCGTTAGACAAACACATTAACACAGCAGTAAGAAGTTAGACTCTAGCCTTTTACACTTGAGTCTGTGTCAAATAGTAGACCTTAAAGTGCTTTGGAGGCAGGGATGTCTTATTCACCTTTGTATAACCCCCTCAACTATTAAAATGCTTGGTATATAGTAGTATTATTTTAGGTAACAGAATATACACCCTGCTTTAATGTTCTATAATTAGCTTTTACTCTCAATTCCCAACAAAGACGTGATGAAGTTTGAATGGGCAAAGGTAATCAAATGTGTTCTTTATTTCTTGTTTAGATGTCGTTGCCTTTTGGGGAGGGGATGGACACGGGAAGAAGATGGTAACTCTCAGTCACCTACAGGTAGATTTTTACACTTGGGACATTCTTTGTCAGCCCTGGTGAACCTTCACACTGGCAAGGCAGTGGAGTCTAACTGGAACATAGATGTGCCTTTCCCAAGAGAGTGAGCCTCTGTCTCCAGCACGTCTGGCTAAATCTCTGTGATGGAGACAGATAAATTTGACTGAATACTACTGTTCTCATTTTGTATCTTTTCCTTTGCATCTTTATGAATAAATGGCAGCACAATACCTGTGAAAGCTACTGTTCTATGAATTCAATGAGATGATATCCCTGTTCCTTCTGCCTTCTTCCTTTAAAGGGAAACATGAAATTTTTTTTTTAAAAGCTGGGACGAAGAAGGACTAAGTTTTCCCTCCCCGATTTCCCGTGAGGTGCTTCCACATTAGACTCTTGGAGTTGCTTTTTTCTGGGTGTGTCACGAGACAAGACTTGTGTCATCACATGCGGTGCTAGGCCTGCTGCGTAATTCCTCATGCCAGCGCACACATCCTTTCAGACTTTCGGCTTACTCATGTCTGAATATACCTTAAAATCAATGGGTGCATTTACTCTGGCATTATATATTTTTCCTAAAAGGCTATTATTTAATCAAAATGACGAGGGCATTTATAATTGATAGTATCTTAGAATAGAGGAAAAGTAATGTGTTTTTGTTATCTATTGTTGCATAACAAATAACCACAAAACTTAAAATAGCAATAATCATATATTATGGTTCATGGTTTCTGTGGGTCAGAAAGTCGCTTCGGTTACATTAGGGAGATCTTGTCTCTGCTCTGTGCTGTCTGGGGCATTACTAGTAAGACTTACAGCCTTGAACTTAGAAGCATTTGAGGATTCGCTGGTTCCCATGTGAGATTTTCTGGGGCTTTGGGTCCACGTGGGGTCATTCCATGAAGAGATAATGTAATGGAAGGGACTAAGAGAAAATCTTTATTCTTTCTCTTACGAATGACAGATTTTCCAAGCTCATAAGACCAGCATTTTTTTGAGAACGGTTGCACTTGGGTTTCTGATCTGAGGAGTGTTGGACATCAGAACTTTAGAGCATTGGGAAGGGCAATCTGCCTACGATTGGGCATGCATTTCAGGTCAGAGGCTGCTCCGTCCATCAGAATTCAAGATGATTATACCAGACTCCCGTTTCATTCTTCCCCCACTCTCCATACCATCCTGAGGTTTGAAATTCCTAGTTGGGGGGAAGAAACGTAACAGGCAGTGCCATGTTTTGCTCCATTTGCATCCGGGACTTGATTGTCAGCCTTCTCCAAATACTCTTTTTCCACCAATTCCTGAGAAAAGTTCTCCTCCTGCAGTGCTTTGAGATCTCCAGCCTGACCAGATTGCAGGAGCTCTTTGTCCAAAGCTCCTCTTACTTATCTCTCACCTAAATCCGAGAGCCAAGGGAGTCCAACGTCCAGCAGCGCATGGCCTCTCTCATCCTTCGTTACTGAGAGTTCAAAGAATTAGATAAAATATACAGTCTTCGAAAAAAACAAAACAACAATATTACTCTTATCCTAAAAGGGTACAATTTTAAAATGGAAATTTGGGGTTTACATTTTTTAAGAGTTCTGAAGGACCATTTCTTAAGGCCTAAAGCTATTGAGGCTTCTACATACGATATTTAAAATAATATCATGATTAGTACAGAAACTTAAAACCAGCATTTCACTATAAAAACAGGTTTTACTTCGCTGAACCCATTTGAGTTGAGTCTCCAAGGATCTACTGTAGTTTCAGAATATTGAACTTTAAGGGAATTACTGACCGTTCCTGTTTGCTCTCTGCCCCCAGCTGCCAGGCACTATAAGAGACTCTAAAGGCATCTTGTTTAAAAACCTTGCAAGGTTGGTGGTATTATCCCCACTTTGCAGACAAGGAAACTGAGGCCCAGATAATTTATGTAATTTGCTAAGGTCATACATCTAGCAAGTTACGGACGAGCAGAGATATCTCAGGTAAAACCATTGCATGAGGAAATTTGGTCAGTATTTGGGTAGTTGTAGAATTTTTTACAACTCTGGAGGGAATTAGTGCCTACTCATGGAAATTCGTCTTCTTGCCTGAAGCTGGAGGCTTGGAAGAATTAAAGAAAGGATCCGTATAGGTGTAATTCGTTCTTTTCCCACAGCTCTGCCCACCTCCCCATTTTACCCATCTGATATGAAGGCATTCATATCATTTTATTATAGAGGCTTATAATGACTGGTAGGCAAAAAGCCTCACAGGGTTATTCTAGTATTTTGGAAACATGACTGTTAAGACACTGGCATATTGGCACTTTTATTGACTTCATCCTGCATCCCTAAAAGACGCTCTGGGGCTCTATTGCCACCACGATAAACTGCACAGTCAGCCCCAGATTCACTGCATCACGTAACTACTTTGCCTATATGATAGCAGCCATCTGCATTTACTAAATTTCTAATGGATTTCTGATTTAGTATCTCATTGATCATGTAAGGAGGGGCTATTTTATTCCAAGGAAAATTTGTTAGTTAGAGGTTTGGCATGGCTCAAAGATTGTAATAGTGCTACTGCTGGACATAGGTAAATTTTTACTTTTGGTGTGTGTGAGTCTTTGTGTTGAATCCAGATTATTTTTAGCTGAGGCGTGTTTGTTGTTCTCTAGGGAGTTGAGCACTCCGGAGGTTTTCTGGATAAATGAGTGGATTGTATCACGGATGATCTCTGTGGTGGTTTCTTTAGGTGACGTGTAGCCAGTGGCTGTAGTGTGTTGGGGAGGTAGGGCTGGGGGTAGGAGGTACCAAACACGTTTAAGCCTTGGACTTTATAGAAACCGTTTGTTTCTTAGTTTCCAGACTAACAATTGTTTTTTCTTATCATAGAAATAATGTCTGTTTATTCTAGAAAATTTAGAAAACATACATGCCCCCACAAAAAACCAAAATGACATCTCCGAGTTGTTAGTCACTGTTAAGGTTTTGGCTTAACTTATTCTAATCTGTGTGTGTGTGTGTGTGTATTCATACATATATTTCGCAAAAATGAACCTATTCTCTGAATACTGTTCTATGAATTGTATTTTAAGATATATATATTGATTACGGATTCTTCTATAGAATCATTTTTGATTTGTATGAAGTTCTCCTTGTGTGGCTATGTCCTACCTTTTGGACATTAGATTTATTATTTTTTCTTTATACTGCAATCTTGCAGTAGCTGACTCATAGAAAGAAAGAGACTTTTTAGATTTGGGGCTCTCTTCCTGCACTGGGGTCACAGAGCGTGTTGTGCATTTCTGCTTCCCTGCCTGAGACCCACCTCCCACCCCAAGAATGCTGTGGAACTGACTGCTGCTGACAGCTCACATACTTTTGCTATTTCTTCTTGCAGGAGACAGAGCATGTGGTGCCCAGCCAGTCAGAGTGTCAGGAGAGAGCAGGAACGCCAGCTCATGAGAGTCCACAAAACAAAACCTTCAGGTGCCAAGAAACAGAGCGACTTCAACCAAGGTGGGTCTCTTGTTGTCAGAAGCTACACTATGCCTGGGGTTCCTTTCCCAGAAATGAGAACTCGTGTGCTTGCCACCCCCACACAAGAGTCAAGGCTTTCTGATTTTTGTGGGCATTCCTTAGAGTCAGAGAAGCTGCTTACAGGGGCCTGGAGGGAGAATCAGAGAGTGAGTGTAAGAGAAATATAAATGACCTACTTACTCTGGCTGCTGATTGAAGATAATCCACCTTAAGGCCCAAGAAGGGGTGGAGATAGGTCCTGCCCTGGGAGAGAAATGCTAATTTCATTCATTCTGTCCCCTTTATTCCATGCTAGAGGAGATTAGGTTCCTCTATGATTATGATAAGTTCACTTTATCGGCACCACGCCAACTGCTTTTTACAAATTTTCTCATTTGGCCTTCACCACTCCTCAGAAAATTAAATACCCATAGTCACATTTTGTGGAGGAGCCTGAATCTCATAAACATTAAGACACTTGCAAGTAATCAAAGAGCCAGCATTTGAATCGACAAATGTCTGATTACAGCACAGCAGGTGCAGATCCTGTGCTGCCCCCATTGTGGCCCTGTTGTCAAGTGACCTTGGCCCTGAAGTAGCCCCAGGGGTGGCCTCTCTAGACACCTGGACCTCCCTGAGACTGCCCTGGGGATGTGAGTGAAAAGCTGCCTGCAGAAAAGTTGGCATGACATTCTGATGGGAGCCCGACGGTGCAGCTGTCTATGGAAAGTCTCTTCTGGAAATAAACAGAAGAAAGAATTCAACCGCTAGTTGTGTCAGCTGTCTTTGTAGGATCTTGTGTACAGTGTAATCATAGCCCTTACTTAGTGGAAAGGGAGGGCTACGCTTCTGAGCATGACCTTTAGAATTTTTTTCTGAGGCATCACAGTTTAAAAGACTCAACAATGACAGAGAAGATTAGCTGTGCTATGTAATTGTGAATTAAAATATCCAGGATGCTAAATTTGGCATGACGGAACCCCAAAGGTGAGGTGGATCAGTGTCCAAGTGGATTTCTGGGCACATTTAATAACCTTCCTCACAAGTTGCCATCTCTGGTCTGTTTTATTTTTACCTGACAGATAATACCTGTTGGACTCACACTTGTCATTTCTCCACGGGTCAGGACATTCTCTCTTATATTTGAGACCTTATTGTAATAAAGCTGTTTTGGACTGGCTGGAATCCGCTTAGGCAAAGATCCACCAGCCCGATGACTGCCCCTGTCAGCAAGAATAGGGTCAAGTGTATTCCCATGCATATTTCAAAATAGCATAAAAGCAAAACAAAACCTACAAAGCCCACATCTACATTATTCATACTTGTGTATGGACTATATGGTGGTCCTTTGGGGGTAGATATTTGACAGGGGCCAATAAGGAAAAATGGTATTAGTAATTAACCTTCTCAAATATGCTTGATGTTCTGTAAACTTAAAACCATTTCATATTCCACCTATAGCAGAAAAGCTAACGGGCAATTTTGCTGTTGTTAGAGGGCAATGCAGAAATTAAATAGGATTTTGTAGTGAAAATCATTCACGTATGACTCGTTGAGAGCTAACAGTAATATTGAGTGAGATTAGGCCTCTGAGGGAACAAACAGAGGACAATTCTTACATTGTGGGCAGGCAGGGGAGTGACTATTTATATTCTCCGAGATCTATGCTATCTTTCCTCAGGAGAAGATGTGTGCACACACACACACACACACACCAATTTGTGTACAGATTTAGAAGATTCCCAGACCTATTCTGTATGTCAGGAAAAGAAACCAAATACAGGATCACTGGACAGTCTTCCTCCCTAAGTCAGGATTTTCTTCTACTCCCTGGGAGATGGGCTGCTTCTCCTTAGTGAAGCAGGTCTGATCTCTCTTCCCGTACCCCTTAGCAAACCACCGCAGCATCTGAAGTACCTTCTCGCCCTTTCCTGCTTTCCCCACTCAGCCTCCATGACTCACATTCATAGGACCTAGACTTCTTTTTTTTTTTTGTTTGTTTGTTTGTTTGTTTGTTTTGTTTTTTTCAGACAGAGCCTCAAGCTGTCACCCTGGATAGAGTGCTGTGGCATCATAGCTCACAGCAACCTCCAATTCCTGGGCTCAAGCAAGTCTCCTACTTCTGCCTCCCAAGTAGTGGGACTACAGGCACCCGCCACAGCACCCGGCCATTTTTTGGTTGCAGCCGTCATTGTTGTTTGGCGGGTCCAGGCTGGATTTGAACCGCCAGCTCAGGTGGCTGGCACCTTAGCCCGCTGAGCCACAGGCGCCGAGCCAGGACCTAGACTTCTGAGCAGCAGCATTCAGAGGGTTCTGTGCATGATGCAGGATCTGGTGCTAAGTTGCAGATCAGGAGTGCTGTTAAGCCGGTTATGTCTAGTTCGGTTAAGTTTAGTATTTAGATGGGGCGGGTCACCTTTAAACTAAAGTTATTTATCACAACCGTGGTGGCGTCACCCAGGGACATTCTAATGGAACTTAAAAAAAAAATCCATCTCAAAATATTACAGGGATTGTGAAATGTGATGAACCGGTGAAATAAGATCTGAGGCTAAAAACAACTTTGAATCAGGTAGCTCACATTCCTGATAACTAACATTCCTTTTCTGTTTTAAGCCAGCATCTGGCCAGGTCCACGCATATCTTGCTGAACAGGGTCTTGATAGAAATGTGATATTGTAACAGGACACACCAGACCTTGTCTTGGAGGGAGGGAAGAAGCCAGGCTAACTCTCAGCAGGTGTAAAATGCCCCCTTCTTAGGGGTGGGACAGGGGAGAATATTATTAACATAAAGCACACTGTGAGAAAAGGTAGAGAGATCTCTCTGTAGCAAGATGCCACCAAGAGGTCACACGTCATATCGGTGATACTTGAAGGAGTAGTGTTCAGGGAATGAATTCATCCTTGCAGAAGTGAGCTGTTGAGGTTGACTGAGGTCATGGGGTGGGCATTGATCTTTTCCACGGATGCTAAGTAAGTAGATTCACACCCACAGCTCTGAGAGTTCTCGGAGCTCCTTCTAGCTGAGGGAGCCTTTCTCTGTGTCTGTGCATAAGCTTTGGGGAGGTCTATGGATATTTTTCCGAGTTGGAGTGTGTTTAAACTCTGCTGGGTTTTTGTTGTGTTGTTGTTGTTGCTTCTGTAACAAATGACCACAGAGTCGTAGTCTGAAACAACACAGATTTATTATCCTGTAGTCCTCTAGGATAAAAGTCCAATTCAGGTCTCACTGGGCCAACAGAAGGGTGTCAAGCAGGGAAGAATCAGTTCATTTCCTTGCTTTTTCCAGTTTCCAGAGACTGCCCGCATTCCATGGCTCATGGTTCCTTCTTCCATTTTCAAAGCCAGCAACAGCATATCTCTCTGTGATCATGGGCGGGAAATATTTTCTGATTTTAAGTGTCCATGTGATTAGATAGGGATCACTCAGGAAATCTAATATAATCTTCTTATTTCAAGGTCCTTAACTTAATCTCATCTGCACAGTCCGTTTTGTTATCTAAGATAACGTGGCAGGGGAGGGACAAGGATGAGGATCTTTGGGGACCATTATTCTGTACACTACATTTATGTTTATTTAAGCCATGATTCCAGCCAAGGTTTAGAACCCCCATCCTAATGTCTTCCTACCTCTAAGTTTGCCCGCTTCTCTGAATTCCCTCAGCATGGCCAAGTTTTTTTTTTTTGACAGTGGACACTCTTTTGTCCTGGGTAGAGTGCTGTGGCATCACAGCTCACAGCAACCTCAAACTTCTGGGCTCAAGTGTTCCTCTTGCCTCAGCCTCTGAAGTAGCTGGGACTATAGACACCTGCCACAATGCTCCGCTAATTTTCCTGTTTTTAGTAGAGATGGTAGATCTCACTCTTGCTCAGGCTGATCTTGAAGTGCTGAGCTCAGGCAATCCACCTGCCTCGGCCTCCCAGAGTGCTAAGATTACAAGTGTGAGCCACAGTGCCCAACCTGTCCCCATCCTCTTGTATTGCACCCTTCCTCTCATTTGCCATGTTTCTCCCATCCTTACATTATATTCCTTGGTAGTACAGTGCCCCACATAAGAGATCTCAAATTTGGTGTCCTCTAGGTGTATCTAGTGTGGAGACATACTTGGCTCTTTGCCCAGCCTCTGTAGGTGTTTGATTTATAATGCCTACTCCCATCCTTTTCTTCCTGGCAACTGCTCTTCTTGGGCACTAGGAAAGCTAATTCCTGCTGGAGGAGAATATCTTACCCTACCTGGAGCAAATTCCTGATGGAGGAGAATATCTTATCCTATGGTGATGGCTGATGATGTCTTAATGCCATCTTTTCCCAGATGACATGTTTGTATTTTAACATGCACCTTCCGTGCATATGAGTGGAAGGGCTGGGTGTTATCCTTCTCTGGCACGCTCCTCAGTATCTTTTGTTTTCAAAACATGTAAAATTACAGAGCTGCATTTAGTTAACGCTGGAAGAAGCCTTAGTAATTATTAATGCAACTCTCTCATTTTCTAGTTTGATGGCTAGTCAGGCTGTGATTTGCTTAAGTTCTCACTCCCCTTGGTAATAGAACCCAGACAAGCACCATCAATGTGTATGGAGCAGCCACTTGACGAATATGCATCATTTTGACTGGTTTTTATAGCTAAAGTCAGTGCTGATCCTGTAAACCCTCAGATGTGACAAAGGGAAATGTTTGTGTAAGAGAATACTAATGAAGTCGGGGTTTTTTTACTCAGCTAAGTTAAATTTACTTTTGAGAATGATTAACTCACTTATATTTAAATACTGTATTAAAATTTATGACAGTATTAAACCTTTAATGTTGTTAAAAAACTTGTCTATATAAACAGTAGTTGTTCTATAGCATCGTCTTAACTATTAATTAGATTGGTGGGGCTGGCATGGTGGTTCACGCCTGTAATCCTAGCACTCTGGGAGGCCAAGGCCGGGGTATCTCCTGAGCTCACAGGTTCAAGACCAGCCTGAGCAAGAGAGACCATGTCTCTAAAAATAGCTGGGTGTTGTGGCGGGCGCCTGTAGTCCCAGCTACTCGGAGACTGAGGCAAGAGGATAGCTTAAGCCCAAGAGTTTGACATTGCTGTGACCTGTGACACCACAGCACTCACTCTACTGAGGGCAACAAAAGTGAAACCGTGTCTCAAAAAAAAAAAAAAAATTAGATTGGTGATTACATTGCAGGTTCCAGCCCACTGGCCTCTTCTAGGAGTCCCCTGTTAGAGGCAGCAGAAGATTCTTAGCAAGGATAATGGCCTTGACTGGTTTCTACTATTTTTTTGCCACATTCCAAATGAAAGAAAAAGCTGGAGGCTTTCTTGCTTTATTGGGGGGGGGGGGGACAAGTGGCGGGAGAGGGGAGAATAAATCTTTTTATCTTTTGTTTTTGAGATAAACAATGTGTTTTAATAGCTAATTGTTTCTTATTTAAATGTTTTTCATAGAATAAGCAGAGTCTTAATTCTGCTAAAAAAAGAAGGAATAAGAAAATGAGCACCCAAAGAGTTTTAATAATACAAAAGAATGATTCCCCTTCTTGAATTGCACCAGAGCAGGAGCTCTGCATATTTCCAGCATGTTCTTCTTCCTCCTCTTTAGTGTTCTCTCAGGGTTTTGTTTTGTTTTGTGTTTTTATGAGGGGAGCCTGGATGAAGTAGAGATAAAAAATATGTATATTGAATAACTCATCTTCACAGCGTTTTGAGACTGTCTGGTGTGCAGTTGGATAATGAATGGGGTCCACCACGGCTTCCTTTGAGCATACTGGATGGGAGGGAGCCACCCAGGGAGGGCTACTCCCTCCCACGGCCCCTCCTCATGGGCACAAAAACCATCTGGTGGAATAAAAAGAATATCCAAATTAAGAAACGTAGGGTTTTACATCTATCATGCAACCTTGGTCACTTCACTCAAATTCCCGAGACCTCCTCTAATGTAAGGAGTTTGGGTCAAATGACTTCTCAGGCTCCTTCTGGCTCTAACACTGAAAATGCTCAACATTCTAGATATTTAAAGGATTAGACATGGAAAGACTTTAGCTTAAGAATACAAGCTCCTACAGATAAAAATAATTTCCCCACCCTGCTTTAGGGCACAAAAATCCCACACCAAATCCTTTAACTGCTGATTGAAAAGAGGCCACACTTGATTATTTTGGAAATGAATCTCTGAATCTGAAATGCCTTTCTTTTTTTTTCTTTTTTCCTCTTGGTCATTTGATAAATTATTAGCACTTTCACAAGACAGTGATTAGGCATAAGGATAAAAAAGAAACTCACAGATACTCTCTTATTAAACATACCACTACTATGACTGCTAATAAAATAAATGAAAACGAAAAAATACAGAAAATTCCAAGGACATAAAAATGTCTTTTAATCTTGCCACCCAGATGTTACTACCTTTGTCATTTTAGTAATCATCCTTGTGTTCTTGCTAATTTTTTAATGTTGGCATAAAGAATTATGTATGAAAGGGGCTTCTGGATGCATTGGGATCTGAGTCTGCTAGAAGCACCATTTATTTCAGGCAGGCCCCAGCTGGACAAGAATGCATTAGGACTACACAATATTTATATGCAACAGTGTGCTTGCTTGATACAAGACCAGTATGCTGAGTAATAGAGTAGCAGTTTAATTATCACAAGACTGGTGGTTTCATTTCTGGCTAAAGTGAACAAATATAATTTTCTATAACAGACATTCTAACATGCAGTTTCCATAAAAAACATGTTCTTCAAGCTTGGGTGTCATTATAGTCCTTCGTTAGAAATGATATTTCTGGAAGACCAGACACAAAACTTTGGCCTTAACATCTGAGCATCTTGGAAAGTTTTTCGGGTTAACGCGAAATAGATTTAAGAGAGATATTTCCGTAATGATTAAAGGAAACAGAGCATGTATAAACTTAAACCTAATTTAGGACTTTGACCAGCTGGTTAAATATTCATTGTGCCTGAGGCCACTAGAATGAGGCTTTTTAACTTATTCGTCTTCTTCCCACTGGGGCAATAACTATTCCCATGCTTCTGTTACAGTAATTGTCCACAAGATTCTTCCTTGTCATGATTTACATTAAATACTACACCCCCCCACACACACATTGTGTATTCTAACACACAGCTCCCAGCCATCCCCTCCATGTGAATTTGTTTCTTTTATCATTAATAAGTGTTGGATTAAAATATCTTGGGTGTCTTACACATTATATACGAATGTGTTTCTAAGAATAAATGATACATATATAATTACATTGCTTTATGTTACATTATATTCTACATTGCTATACATTACATTACATATAGGTAATTACATTGCCATGTAACTTGTTTGTATCACTTAGTATTATAGCTTTCCATATTATAAAATGTTATATAATATTTCATGGTTGTAAATACAGTCATATTCCTCAAAATGACATTCTGATCAATGAAGCCCTATACAATGGTGGTCTACATTATGAAGCAACAGGTAACTGTATTTCATTCTGTGGTTGCACCATCATTTACTTAACTAATTCCAAAATATTTGATACTATGATTCCTTCTAGGATTTATATTTATAGATATTGCTATAGGAAGTACCTTTTAAAAATACCTTTATGTACATCTCTTATAGTTTCCTAGGTTTGTGCTTAAGGGTCAAAGCCATAGAATTTGAATTGGCTAACTGAAATGAGGCTTAGTATACAAATGTTTCAGTTATCTGATCATGGAAGAATATAGGAATATAATGAACAATTGATAATTTTGAAAGAACTATGCAGAAAGTCATGTGGCTGGATTACTGTATGTGTTAGAATCATAGGACAGATAAGAGTCTGTGGGTGGAATGACTGAGAGAATTCAATCCCATTCCCTCCCCCTTACTTGTGCATTCACTAGATATTTCTGTTTCATCCGCCAGCCCTCAGAGTTCAGATTGTGCTAACGGCAAAGTGCTTCTGGCTCTCACATAGTCAGAGGACATTTGAAAGTCAAGCAGGAGATGGGACAATTCTTTGTTGTGTGGGACTGCCCCACCCATGTCTGTGTGTGGCATCTGTGGCTCCAGCCCCCAGAATGCATAGGCAACCCCAGCCTCTGTGACAGTCCCAAATAGCCCCAACATTTTCTAAATGTGCCCTGGGGGGCATAAGGTCACCTTGTTAAAAAACGCCAACTTTCATGATGGATACCTTCTTTCAAACTGCTATCTTACAAGTGTTTGTATTAACACAGACACATGCTCGTGATCTATTCTTAAGTGGGGAAAAAAGCAATTACTTAACAGTGTTGCAATGTGTTCCTATTTTTTCTTAATATATTATTACACACAGAAACATACATATACTGGAAAACATAAATCAATATTTTATTGGTGGTGATTTTGAAATGGGATGTGGGTGATTTAAAAACTATTCTATGTGCCTTTGCTTTCCAAGTTGTGCCCCCACTGAGTCTCTATTAAGTTTGTAATTGGGGAAAATAATTTTAACAAATGCAAGAGAAGTAGTATTTGCACATACTATTTTTTGAGTTTTATGTGTTTATTATTATCTCTTGTATCTTACTTTGGGGAAGACAGGGATATTAGGAGAGTATTAGTAGAGAATGAATTTATTGCATATTTTGGTTAACTGGGAGGAACTTGAAATAAATTTTCAGTGGTACAGGTGGCCTTTATGGTTTGGGACAGCTGGGATCAGAAAGCAAATAATAAACACAATTTTTATAGATTCAGATGATGTTTTAAACCAAAATTTGTGCCCCAGCCACCTCATTCCTTGAATGTTCCAGGGGATAAAAGCAGAAGAAAATCTCTTCTCATACTCTTGAATAGCACCCAGCCTCCCAGGAGTTCAGTAGTGCAGAGTCATTAATCAAGAGCACGCCTAGGATGCTACAGATGCCAGGGACAAAAAAAAAAAAAAAAAAAAAAAATACCTGGGACCATTCAAGTGGGGTTAGGTCCAAGAGGAGGAAGGTTGAGCAGGAGCATAAGCAGGACAAGCCAGGCATCAGAGTCTTCTTAGATAATGCCTTGAATTTAGCACCAATACAAGAAAACAATTTGGCCACAGCCAACCTAATGAATAAATCCAAGTGTACATAACAGAGCCCCCTGGGAAGGGCCTAGGAACTGTATCCTGGATAGAGCCCCTGGGAAGGGCCTAGGAACTGTATCCTGGATACTGCAGTGTCAAGAGTAAGGGCCTTGGCAGTAAGCAGATCACCAGTGTAAAAGTAAAAAGGGTCATATAAAATATATATAATATATCATCTGGAGGTGGAGAGAAGATGGCAAGTGAAGGATAGAGACTCATGACTCTTGCCTTTTGGGAAGGAAAGAAATTCTTTAATAGGGAGCAGGTAGCTTTTAGCCTTAGTTATATTGACGCCTACACAGATCCCTTGTGCCTGTAAGTTCTTTTGTTCCTAGAGCTGTGCTGATTGATACTTTAAAAGTTAAAGTGTTAATGAGGTGAAGGCTATGTTGGTTAGTAGGATGTAAGCACTCCAATTTGTACAAATAATCAGCACATTGAATCCCATAATGGCATAAATGTATTCATGATCTATGTACAAATGACTTAATAATAATAAAAAAAAAGTTAAAGTATTAGAAGTCCAAGTTTAAGTGTCAGTTGTAATATCACAGGGTTCAGTACAATAAGTTATCATAGCTATTAATGAAATATTTATCTTTCAAATTGCCCATCAGTTGTCATCTCCTGTGCCCTGCACTGCGTCTGTCCCTTATCTAAATCTTCATTTGTGTGATTAGCTTTTTCTCTTTCCTCACCTGTGAACTCCAGGCAGACAAAGCTTGTGTCTCCTCAGTCACCACGTTCTCAGGTTTGGTTTTCTTAAGGCGGAAGCTGATAGGGGAAGTCAGGTACAGGGAGACTGTCCCAGAAAACAGGGAATGGAGGAGGAGGAGCCCACAGCAGGTGTGTGGCTTCCTCTGAGGAATCCCGTCCAGGGGTTCTCAACCTTCCTAATGCTATGGCCCTTTAATACAGTTCCTGTGGGTCGCGACAGGGCCTCAGACCTCTCCCTCTACGATTGGGGGGCCGCAGTGTTTATCCACACACTCCCCTTTCTGCTGGATGCTGCTTGTCCCCAAGAGAGTAACTCTGCCATACATTCCCCCTCCCCCAGGGAATGAGCTCCACCTGGCAAAACCTTGAGGCAGAAGAGTGGAGAGACTTGGGAGGTGCTCGGGTGGGAGGATGGGGGTGAGCAGAAGTGTCCTGGGAGCTGACGCGTCGGCTCACCCACTGTCTCCTGGGCTGAGCCCTGCCTGGCACGGGCAGCAGGTGTCTGATTATTATTCGCGCAGTGAATGGAATGAGTGAGGTGATGCTAGCACAGTGCTCTGTATCTTGCTCAGCAAATAGATCCTACTAAGGCCTCAGGGCCTCTGCTCTCACGTGGTCCCCTGAGCAAACCCACCGGATCCTGTGTCCTCACCATCCTTTCTTGCACTCTTTCTGTCTGTCGCACAGGGTGTTTTAAACCACACCCCTAGCTACTCTCCCTCCACTGAATCTGCTGCTGTCCTGGTGGGCCAGCCTCACTGCTCCCCCATTTCCCGGGCAGGGCTGTGGTCCTGGCTGTCTGGTCTCTGTTCCAGCCCAGCAGAGTGAGAAGCAGGTTCTACTCCAGGGAGCCAGGCTGTCTGCTGTTCGGAGTTTCTCATGGTGCTCCAGGGACTCAAGGTATCTCCGGGTGTCTCCAGGACATGTGGTGGGAAGGCCAGGCCAGAAACACCATGTCTATCCTATAGTCAGAAGTCCCTGACCTGTACGCTTTGGCCACTGGTCCCCTCTCAGGCTATGGTATTTGGACCTTTGGGGTAATGTTTCCCACTTAGGGTGCCCTTGGAGTGCATGTTAGCTAGGAGTTACCGTTCTTCTCTAGAAATTCTGATTCAATAGGTGTGGATTAGGGCCCAGAAATCTCTGTTTTAATAATAGTGTCTAATTCTAATCTTCACGGGAAGATAGGGGGAGGGCTGGGGTCCCTGTTGCGGAGGGCACATTGTTGGGGATCAGTGTTCTGTTTCTGGTCTCAACATCCTTGTCTCCCCTGTGTCTCCCTCGATCTGAGCAAGTGAAACGTGGGTCTGAACATCAGTTTATGAACCTCTGTTGACTTCCAGTTCTGTTTCTCTTAGTTGTCTCTTCGGGGGTAATTTTAAACTCTGTGCCTCTATTTCTTTCTCTTTGAAGTTGGCTGCTCCAGGTTTGACCTCAGTACTTTCGCAGGCATTTGGTAAGAACCAATAAGAGATTGTCTTCGATGTGGCTTAGACTCCGCAGAGAAAGGAGCTTTATATTTACTGGTATGCAGGGTTGTTGTTGTTGCTAATAATATTACTGGAATTTATTGGCACCTTGTCCATGTTTGCATATAGAGCTATTGTTTGTATATAAAGCGTGTTTTGCTCAGAGGGCTGTCCTCTTGGGATGTACCTTTTGTTTTCTAAAGAGTTTCAGGAAACCGCAGTCGTGCAGCGAGCCAGCAGTCATCCGGGTAGACACCAGTGTGTCCCAAGTGCTGCTTTCTAAGGCAGAGGCTCACTATCAATCCGTGGAAACCCTGGATCCTTCAGATGTTATCTGAGGTCAGTGCTGTTGCATTCCCAGGCTCCAATTTGAAATGAAGCATTCTGAAAAGTGTGTTGAAGAACCTTTCTGCACAGGTTTTCTAAATTATGGGTTCAAAAAGTGCTCACTAAACTTTGGCAGGTCACCTCAAGGAAAACATGTATTCGCTCATGCGAATGAGAGGCTCTGCTAGCACACTACAGGTGGAAGAAAGAGCACTGAGTGTGTTACAGACGTTGTGCACACTCAGGGACGTATCATCATTGGCAGATGCCACCACCCTAGGATGAATGTTGTATTAATGAACGCGTGAGTGCCTACTATGTGTCATACGCCGGGATTAGCTCCAAAGTGTTGAGCAGAATTCATACAGCGCTTGCTCTGCAGAGCTTACTGTCATGAGAAAGAGGTAATCAAATGTACAAATACAGTGGAACCTCCATGCTTGACCACCGCCCTACATTGACGGTCAATGGTAGGGAGGTGGTCAACCATGGAGGTTCTACTGTATTTGTCCATTCAGTCCCTTGGGTGGTCAACTTACAGAGGTTCTGCCCCTGATTAGGAACTGAGACATGTTATGCTGCAGAGGTAAAAGATCAGAATAGAGGTAGAACATATACAAGAGAGACCCAGTGGGGAGTTACCCAACATCTAGAGGATGAATGTATGAATGGGGAGAGAAAGTGGAGAGGGAAGAGCATCCTGGGCACAGGGACAGCTCAGGTGAAGGCCTGTGCTAGAAAGAAGCTGGTGCATCCAAGGGACTAGAAGAGAATGTTGGTGGAGCTGGAGTCTAGGGAGGGAGAAGTTCTCAAGCTGAGGTTGATGCGGTGACGGGCACTAAATCCTTCAGGGCATCGTAGGCTACTTTCAGGATTTTGGCTTTGATTTTAGGTGCCATGTGTGGATGAGTAGTGAAAGGTCGTATGTGGATGATGGTATGGGAAAAGTAGAGGAGAGAAGGGAGACCAGGGAGGAAATTATTGTCATCCAGATAGTTCAGATGAGAGGTGATGGAGGCTTGGCTCAAGATAGCTGTGGTAGAGATAGAGGGGTAGGAACAGATGCAAAAGTTATTTGGGTTAGGAAACTGTAGAGCTTGGTAGTACACTGGCTGTGGTGCTTAAGGGAGGGGAAAGTGTCAGGTAACTCTCAGGTGGCTTCCACGAACCGTTGGATGGATGGGGAAGGTTTTCACTGAGATAGGGAGCTTTTTCCTCTGGTCATTTCATTATTGATAGTTACAATGTTTATATAAGTATAGAATACCAAGGTAACATATAGCTTTTTCATAAATTGTCACATCTTATAATTTGACACAGTCCTTAGGCTAAGAAAAATAGTTTAATGCCTAATTGGTCTTGGCATTTTGAATTTCATTGCACCTCCTGCGGGAAGGCCACTCTAGGGTGACCCTACAGGCAGACTCAGCATACGCTTCAGGGTTCCAGCAGATAGTTTTTGCAATTCAGTGGGTGATCCACAAGTTTGCAATCATTGAATCCATGGAAGAGCTCTTTTAATATCAGTACGCAATTGAATTTTGTATTTTTCTATTGAGAAGTGTTTTTAGTTTGAAAGATATAGTAGTGGTGGTGATGGTGGTGGCAGTAGTGGCATCGGTGGTACTAGTGATGGTGGGGATGATGGTAGTGATGGAGGGGATATGATGGTGATACTGGTGGGTGATTGTGGTAAGTGCTGGTGATGGTGATGGTGGTGTGATGCTGGTGGTGGTGATGGTGATGATGGGGTAGTGGTTGTGGTGATGCTGGTGAGAATAATGGTGATGGTGGTGGTAATTCTGGTAGTGAGTGGTGGTGTTGCTGATGGTAGTGATGGTGGTGATGATAGTTTGTGGTAATGGTGGTGGTGACACTGATGGTGGATTGTAATTGTGGTAGCACTGATGGTGGGTTATGGTAATGGTGGTGGTGGCACTGATGGTGGGTTGTGGTAATTGTGGTAGCACAGATGGTGGGTTGTGTAATGGTGGTAGTGGAGATGGTGGGTTGTGGTAATGGTGGTGGTGGAGATGGTGGGTTATGGTAATGGTGGCAGCACTGAGAGTGGGTTGTGGTAATGGTGGTGGTGGAGATGGTGGGTTGTGGGAATGGTGGTGGTAGAGGTGGTGGGTTGTGGTAATGGTGGCAGCACTGAGAGTGGGTTGTGGTAATGGTGGTGGTGGAGATGGTGGGTTGTGGGAATGATAGTGGTCGAGGTGGTAGGTTGTGGTAATGGTGCTGGTGGAGATGGTGGTTGTGGTAATGGTGGTGGCACTGATGATGGGTTATGGTGATGGTGGTGGCACTGATGGTGGATTGTGGGAATGGTGGTGGTAGAGGTGGTGGGTTGTGGTAATGGTGGTGGCACTGATGGTGGGTTATGTTAATGGTGGTGGCACTTATGGTGGATTGTGGGAATGGTGGTGGAGATGGTGGGTTATGGTAATGGTGGTGGCACTGATGGTGGGTTGTGTAATGGTGGTAGTGGAGATGGTGGGTTGTGGTAATGATGGTGGCACTGATAGTGGGTTGTGGTTATGGTGGTGTCACTGACGGTGGTGGTTGTAGGCACTACCTGCTCTTCACTGCTGAGGACTATAATTGGTCTCTGCGGAGTACAGGCTATATTTCCCGTTGCCTGAGCATGGGCTAGAGGGCAAAGCTGTGTGAGAATTGTCAGGCTACTCTGACTAGCTTATTCATCTCGGTCCCCTTCGGAAGCATGCATTTGATATAGATTTGCTTAGTCACTTTCCTATTATTGTTTCAAGTGCAGGGATGCAAGAGAGTTGGAGGGATTGTTCGTTGTGACCCAGTTTTTGAGTGTAGGTCGGCTTCCAGGCACTGTTGTGAATGTTTCAAGCAGCATCTTTAAAGGTCTTTAGAAGACAAGAACCTGAGATGGCTAGCTGCTGTTCCAGTTCTCTTCTTTTCATTGTTGAACTCCTTCAGTGAGAAGCTTTTGTTTCTTTTTCCTTTTACCTATGAATTTTATCTTTTGTAATTCAGTGGCCTTTTCTTTTTCCCCTTTCATGCTCATTTTCTGTAGGTAACTTTGACACTTTCTGGCAGTAGAAAGCTTGGGGAGTTCACCTCCATGTCATGTTCTTCTTCTTGCCTTTCTTTTTTTCTTTTTCTCCATAATACTTAGTATGTAATAACCTACAGATCATCAATGGTTTATTTCTTTAGGTTCTCTCTTCTTCCATGAGACTATAAATTCCATGAGGATAGATATTGTTTTGTCTGCTGCTTTATTCCCAATATCTGCAGTAGGACCTGGCACATAGTTGGTGCTTAAAAAATATTTGTTGAATGAATAGATGAAGTTATTTAACTGACCTTTCTCCTGTTAGGTCAAATGGATGTAATAATGTTAGTGTCATCTGGTTACTGTGAGGATTAAATGAAATAATGTAAGTAAACTACCTGGCAGGCCCAGCCTGGAGTGGTAAGTTCTGGTGAATTATTCGTTTTTTTTTTTTTTTTTTTGGCCAGGTCTGGGTTTGAAGCCACCACCTCCGGCATATGGGGCTGGCGCCCTGCTCCGTTGACCCTCAGGCACCGCCAGAATTATTAGTTTTTCTTGTTGCTCTTCTTCCTCCTAACTTCTTTCTTTCTGGTATTTAGAGGTGTATATTCTGATAAGCTTCTTACCCCAACCCCCCATATTTTCCTGTCTTTCTTTTGTCTCCTAACTGGCCAGTGCTGGAGACCTACACAGTGGATCCAATTGTTTCTCTCTTTCAGCTTATTTATTAATGTGACTTCAATTATTATTAACAGAACATACCATTTAGTTGTCATTACATAATAATTTAATATCATTTTGTATATGATTATAGAATGTATGTATTATTATATTTACTATAGCTAACAACTGTAGTAAAAATCCTTCGTGAACTATCCTTCACATCATAAATTATCCTGTTGTTCTCTTCACTTGGCAGGTAAAGAAACTTAGAGGCTTTGAGAGGTTAACGTATTGCCCCAAATGTATGCACCTAATAAGTGGTAGATCAAAAAGTTGGGTCTAGTCCTTTTCCTTCCTTTATCTATCTGTCCAAAAGATGTGTGCTGAGAATGTGCTGGGCACTGTCCTAAGTTCTGGCCACATAATGAAGGAAAAAAAATAATGCAGACCTGCTCATATGACCTTATCTGTGGCGACCATGCCACGTGTCATCATCGTCACTTGTGCTGTGCTATTGAGTGCCCTAGTTCTAGGGGCAACCCCAACCAGGAATTTCTCCTTCCCTGTTTCAGCCTCACCTCGAGAGTCCATCTGAACTCATGAATCGCCTCTCTTTGTGCCTGGTATTCTCTCCTCCCTCCAAAATTAGATGTTTTTTTCTTGCCATTCAGAAAACCACCTGCAATTCTACTTGTCACACAGGCTCAAAAGTTTTTACAATTTTGATTACTCCATCTCTTTTATTCCATCCTTTGAATCCACACCCGTGATCTCTCGATTGCTTATATCCTTGAGAATGTCTCTTATCTGTTTCTCCCTCTCCAGCTCCTCCCTACCATTTTCTTATGAGCTTTTAGGCCCTGATCCTGGATTTACTGAAGTAGCCTCAAGGCTCTGTGTTCTTTTGTTTTACCCTTGAAGATTGTAAGGATCCCCAATATAGGACCAGGCACATAGTAGACATTCAAAAGCTTAGTAAAATCAATCACCTTTGATGCTTCTAAATACAGTCTTCCAACTTGTTCTGGAGGGTTATGTCATGTTTAAGAGTGGTTAATCTGGAAGATTGTGTGTGCGTATTTCATGTAGGCTCTTCTCTCTATCTCAGTAATATGTGTTATACATTTTTACACAGTGCATTTCTGCTTCTTTCCATTAAAGTTTGCTACTCGTTTATTTGCTTTATTATCAGCTGTCACTCGTCAATAAGGAGCTTGCACCAAAGTCCTAGAGAAATTTACATTTGAAAAGTATCAACTGGTAAATATTATTTTACATTAAAGAGCACCACTCTTCCATTTTCTGGTGTTACTCTGTAGAAGCGTCGTTGGAGAAGGTAGGTTACAAGGAAACTATGAGCCATTCAGAGTGTATTTAATGTGTTACTGGGTAGGATGGGTTACCCTGCTGGGAAAAGACTTTTCCCCTGTTTTGTATGAAAGAGTTACTTTGTATTTTCTGAAGCCTGAAATCACCATGTTCGTTGCTCCTGGGGTTGATGGGCACTGGTGGGTGAGCCAGCAGCCGTCCTCCTCTGTCCTCTCAGTTGAGTTGTCTACAACTAAGCTCATGGGTGAGAGCTTTATCCTTCTCTGACACCCAGGAGAGGAATGCTGGTTTGTACACACATAGAAGACATTAGTGTGACCTTCACATTTTTCTTCTTTTGCTATCTCCTTTTCTCATTAGAAAATATTTGCACAATTAGCAATGCCTGTGGGTTGAGAGAACTTTACATTCTCAAGACTATTTTGAAGAAGTTAGGATTGTAGCATTCCTAAATGTGCACTATGACATTTAGAAATCAATTGTGTTACCCATTCAGAGGATGTGTTTGCTTTCTTTAGGATTCAAATTGAGGCAATACAATATTGGCTGTGGGTTTGCTGTAGATGGCCTCTATTGGTTTAAGAAATGTTCCTTCTATTCCAATTTTCTTAAGTGTTATGATCATGAAGGGATGCTGGATATTATCAAAAGCTTTCTCTGCATCAATTGAGAGAATCATATGGTCTTTGTTTTTTAATTTACAGACTGTATTATTTTGAAGTAAATTTAAGATTTTTTTTCCTGTAAGCATTTCAGTGTTCAGTTAGATCTCTGTGCTGTCTATTTCATAACTTGTAACTGCTGCAGGTATATCAGTGTATACCCTTACCACATCTTACCTGATCCTCTGGTGATGGTCAGTTAGGTTGCCTGAAACTACAAACAGCTCTGATTTCTATTTTCATACATAGCCTCTTACAGGCTTTTGGTAGAACTTCACTTTTTCAGACTGGGATCTTTGGACAGTAGGGTATACACATTCTTCATTTCACCAAGCACCACCAACTTGCTCTTCAGAATGTCTGCACTGCTTTACATTCTCACTAGCAGTACATAAGGGTCCTCTTTGCCTCCATTTCCACAGACGCTTGACAGTATCTTAGATTGTATTTTTTGCCAGTCTGATACTTAGAAAGTGATGTATCACTATTTAAATTTTTATTTCTCTGATTATTATTGAGATTGGTTATCTTTTCACATGTTTGTTATTTGTTATCCTTATGGTCTCCTGTTATTGAGTTTTTTTTTCCTGCCTGGAAAAATCTTTCCTTTTACTAAAATGGCTCACTCTCTTCATTCAGTTATCTGTTGAAATGTCATGACCCCAGAGAGACTTCTCCTGACTATCTTTTCTAAGGGAGTATTCCATTACTTTATTCTGCTTTATCTTTTTTCACAGTATTTATCACAAAAATTATATTAATTATGTATTTGTGTATTTGCTCAAGTTCTTTGAAGGCAGGGGCTTTATCTGTGTTGTTCATATCACTTCAAAAAGTAGATAATAAATGTTTGTTGAATGAATATATATGAATTGGCCATTTATATCTTTTGTTCATTTTCCTTACTTATCAAGAGTTTCCTGAATATTCTAGACAATAATCCATGTTGATTTAAGGCATTGAAATCCTTAATTTTGTGTGTGATACCTACCTTTTGTTAAAGAATCTTTAAATCACAATGTATAAATCAAACAATGTAGTTTGTGTTTTGTGGTCTGAAGAAATCCTTTTCTAATCTAGTATCATGAATCCCCCTATGTTTTCTTCTGTTTGCTTTACAATTATATATATATATATATTTTTAGAGATAGAGTCTCACTGTATCGTCCTCGGTAGAGTGCCGTGGCTTCACAGCTCACAGCAACCTCCAACTCCTGGGCTTAGGCGATTCTCTTGTCTCAGCCTCCTGAGTAACTGGGACTACAGGTGTCCACCACAATGCCCAGCTATTTTTTTGTTGCAGTTCGGCCAGGCCGGGTTTGAACCTACCAACCTCAGTATATGGGGCTGGCACCCTACTCACTGAGCCCCAGGTGCCCTCTTGAGTCTGTAATTCTTTTATTTTATTTAATTAATTAATTTATTTATTTTTGAGACAGAGTCTCACTTTATTGCCCTCGGTAGAGTGCTGTGGTGTCACAGCTCACAGCAACCTCCAACTCCTGAGCTTAGGCAATTCTCTTGCCTCAGCCTCCCGAGCAGCTGGGACTACAGGCGCCCACCACAACACACAGCTATTTTTTGTTTTTTTTGTTGCAGTTTGGCCGGGGCTGGGCCCGAACCCACCACCCTCTGTATATGGGGCCAGCGCCTACTCACTGAGCCAAAGGTGCCGCCCAAGTCTGTAATTCTTTAGGAATTTGCATTTGTTGTATAAGTTGTGAGTAGTAATGTTTGATTTTATTTTTCTTCCTACAGAATATAAGCATTGTATTTTTCCTGCTGATTTGTACTATGAGTTCTTTCTCATATTTCATCAGTTGTCTATTTCTGTCCAGTGTGAGTTTTTTTATTATGGTAGTTTTGCACGATGTCCTAATGTCAAGTTGGGCAAGTCCTCCTTCTTTTAAAAAAAATTGACTTCGTATGGAAGAAAAAGTATCCAATGTACTCAGCCCTACTATGAAGCTAATTTATAGCTTTCATATGAAGGCTAAAACCCAATTATAGCACAAGAATACAGGGAAAAGGGGCAAGGGAGGGGATGGGAGGGGGGAAGATGGGTGGAGGGAGGGCGATTGGAGGGATCACACCTACGGTGCATCTTAGAAGGGTAATGGTGAAAGTAGAATACCAGTGTCTTCATATAGTGATTAAGAAAATGCCATGAAGGCTATGTTTAACAGTTCAATGAAAATATTTCAGATTGTATATGAAGTCAACACATCGTGCCCCATGATTGCACTAATGTACATTTATGATGTAATAAAATTATTTTAAAAAATTGACTTCGTGATGTTCATAATAGCAACAATCAAGTAACTAACCCTTAAAAGGAATGCGCAGGACCATGTGTTTCTGCCATGTGGCGCACATTGTGCCAGGCCTTTTCACTTACATTAGTATACTTTACACTTAACCATATGAGGTTAATCTTATCATGCTCATCAGATAAGGAAACAGGTTTAGAGAAATCAGGTACCTGCTTAAGGTCATATAACTCGTGACTGTGGTTGTCTGTTGCAGTAATCGCAGAACCTTCATTTGCTAGCTATTATCTGAGTGTTTTCAGAATAGTTAAGGTGATTACTGCTTTAAGTATTAAGCACAGATTCTGCCTTGATACCACAATTATTGGTAAGCCTTTTCTGATATTTCATGTTTAAGGGGGTTTGCAGGTGACTAATGGAGGCTGCTGGCTGTGCCCTCTATCCTCTACCTTCCTTTTTTTCATTTCTCCACTGCCTGCTGTCTTCATTCAGCAGGATGTGCCATTCTTAGGAAAGATTGTTATAGTTGTTAAACAGGAGAAAGGCAGGTCTCCTAGTTCAGAAAGGACAATATAGTGGCAAGATTAGAATTGTTTTCTTGACTTTTATTTTCCATTAGTGTTTGGCAAAATCTTAAAAAATTCCAGTGAGTAAGACTTGGTTTATAGTCTTTGCACAGAAGATGTTTGTTGAAGGAATACTCCAATGGGTCAACAGTGTCAAGAACTGAGGGAAAGAAGGTTTCTTTGCTTTTTTTCCCCCAGTGTTCAGATCATAACTTTAAGTGAGGATCAGTGTGCCCTAATGGACCAGTGAAGGGACGGAGCAGCAGGAAAAGTATAAAGACCCTAATAAGGGTCATAATCCTCTAACAACCCTAATGTCAATTTATGGTCAGAGTCAAATTTTGTTGCCCCAGTTATCCATTTCCTATCAGTGTACTTGGATATGTTTTGTTCCTTTTACTAAGGCATTTGATTCCTTATAAGGACGTTAATGAAATGGTTCAGAAAACCAAATGTCATGTTTGTGATCTTATAATCCATTAGACAATTCTGTTGTTTTTAGAGACTTTAATTTTTAATTTGCTACAGGATAGTAACTTTTTTTTTTTTTTTTTTAGAGACAGAGTCTTAACTTTGTAGCCCTCGCTAGAGTGCTGTAATGCATAGCTCACAGCAACCTTCAGCTCTTGGGCTTAGGCGATTCTCTTGCTTCAGCCTCCCAAGTAGCTGGGACTATAGGCGCCTGCCACAACGCATAGCTAGTTTTTTTGTTGCAGTTTGACTGGGGCTGGGACCTCGGGATATAGGGCTGGCGCCCTACTCACTGAGCCCCAAGCGCCACCAGTAACTTTTGATTGCCAATTTTCTAAATGGCTTTATGGCTGCCTAAGGTTTTTTTTTTTAGTTTGTTTTTTTACAGTTTCCATGTTGATTGGTTAGTCACTAGATACTGAACTGTTAAATAATTAGATTTCTGTTACAGCTTTTAGCTTTATAAAAATCTTTGGTTGTCATAGTACTTGGATGGAACTTAACCTCAATTGTTTTCAGTTCTTTTTGTTTTGCTTGGTGTGTGAACTGGCTCATGATCTTTTTATTTGGGCGCTTTATGGGGCATCAATCCTAAGTTAACTATTTTTAAGATTTTATTTGCTTGTTGCCTGAGTTGGAAGAGTTCTGTAGCAGTTTGAAAAGAGATTTTGAACACTTTTATGATGATTGTGATTTTTCAAGCCTGATCTAGAAGGATTAAATAGATGACTTCTTATGATTGGATTGCCATGTTCAAAGCTGTGACTAAGCATCCCATCAAGTAATAGGCTTACTATTGTTTGTGGTATCCATCCAGACTTGATTAACAGTTGACAGATTTTAGGTTTCCTACTACTGCGACTGCTTTATAAAATCCCTGAAAATCATATTAAGCTTGGTGGTTAATAATGTACTACAGAATTGGAACTGAGCCTGTCTGTCTATCTGGTTGCTTTATTTCTATTTTGTTTTGTTTTTAAACTAGTCTTTTTCCCAGTATTTTGTGTTGATCATATTACCTAGCAAGCATGCCTGTGATTACAGAAAAAAACTAGGCCTACTGTACTGATACGTAAGTGTGGTACCCGTCTAGTCTATGAAAATTATGTCAGCTTGGCTGGGTGCCTGTGGCTCAATGGGCTAAGGCGCCAGCCACGTACACCTGAGCTGGTGGGTTCGAATCCAGCCGGGGCCCGCCAAGCAACAATGATGGCTGCAACCAAAAAAAAAAATGGCCGGGCGTTGTGGCGGGCGCCTGTAGTCCCAGCTACTTGGGAGGCAGAGGCAAGAGACTCGCTTGAGCCCAGGAATTGGAGGTTGCTGTGAGCTGTGATGCCACAGCACTCTATCCAGGGTGACAGCT
>CAUYRH010068588.1:0-22795 GCA_963574655.1 Perodicticus potto
CACACTCCTGCCCAAGTTCTCCCAAGGCAGTTCAACTGAGTGCCAAGTCTAAAAGAAACCCAAACAGCTCACAGGAAAGGCCTTTCCAGCCTGCAGTCCCACTGTTACCCCACCCACAGCCGCCGACATGATCAGATTGAATGAACAGACACAAACACTTGCCCAGTCTCCGCCACTTTTGCCTTCCTCAGGGTGTCCAGAAGCCTCACACTGTCTCCCTGTGTCCCCAAGGGGAAGTTCCTGGGCAGATCCCGCCTGCCAGAGATGCCTGAAGTCCTCTCTCCCCAGTCTCACCGTGCCCAGCCGCAAGGAAGCTGTTACTCGGCTGCCATCTTGCTCCACCCCCTGTTATTATTATTGACTTTAAGGATTTGAGAAGTTTTGAGGAATCTGAAACTTGAGTCTTGTGTGGGGGAAACCTCCTGTTTGGAGTCACACACACAGATTCCCTAGGAGGTGTAAATTCCACTAGTTTACTGGAGTAAAACACCACTGGCATTAACTTCTCTGAGGAATAGTGGGAGAGAGGCATTTTCCTCTCATCACCACCCAGAGGATTTTCCTTTATGATAAGGGATATAAGCCCTCTTGCCTATATCTCAGGGCTCCAGCTGTTCCCTTAGTCTGTCAAATGCAAACCTCCACAGTGGGTATCTGCTTTATCTATTTAATGGGCAGAAACAACCTAGAAGATATATCTTTTCTAGGTCCTGCCATAATCTCTTTTATGGGCATTATCTTCCTTGGAGTGTTCACAGATTCACAGGGGTATTTATGTAAGCTATATCCCCAATAGGACAGAGTTTAAGGAAAAGCTGGAAACTTGTTCAGATAAGACATTTAGCAATGGCTAGCTTAAAGATAAATTAGCTGACTTTTCTTTGTTCTGACTCTTTCAGCTTACTTTTTAATTTCCCCTTTTTCTGGAGGTGCCTTCCCCTTCCAAGAATGGGGTCTTCAGTCCCCATTCTGCCTGCAGGAAAAATGGCCAGATGCTTCATCAATAACATTTTTTGGTCTGTGGTGAGTAAAGAGTGTCACTTTCTGACAGGTCCAGAAACCGCAAGTCATTTTGGGACCTCAAGAAATGAGGAATTTACCCAATGCATACAGGTGTCTAATGACACACATGAGTCCTTGGTTTGACTCAGGACGTTTCAAGTTTAACCTGAAATTCCTTATGAAAAAGTTCTAGCAAAGCCAATTTAAGAGACAGACCTAGACAGCTAATAATTATTCTTATTGCACTTTACAAACAATCAGGCCAAGTATATGGAGAGCAAAGTTTATTTTAACAAGTAAATTAATCACACTATGATTTGTCTATAATAAAATGGGAAACTAGAGAGAAAAATATGATTCCAAAAGAAAAACTATGATCCACCTGTATTAGATTCTAGCCCTTGTCTGCAATGCCAGTTCATGGAATGAGATATAGCTGTTTAACTCAACTGATCTGTTCCCTGGACTGAGAGCCTGGCCAAAAGATATAGAATTAGTACAGTAGTCAGATTTGCTCCAACTTTCCCCCCTGCTTTTTAGTCATACAATAACATCTTGGGTTTTAATAAGTAAAACTTTTTAATTTCAGTATGGGAAACTGGAAACAACTGATTAAGCTTCTTCTGTTCTACTGATAACAGTTTTGGTTAAATAAGCAGGGATTTTTCTTCTTGTATGGGGAAAATACATATCTCTGTCTCCTTACTAATTGGGCAGGTACCTGTACCCTAATTTACCTTACTTCAGTAACCAAATACCTCCTAATAATCAATATTTTTAGCTTCTATTAAAGGTCTCGTCATCATTCCATGGAACATCTCTATGGCCATGGTCTGCAGAGAGCAGTTTCTGAAGATCGATCCCCACTCCATCAGGAACCCATGAATTTTCTTTTCTCTTTTTCTTTTTTAACACCATCAACCCTGGAACGTTAGTCTTTTTAATACCACTAACACCATGGAATGTTAGTCTTTCTCTATAATCTGGAGGTCAGAAACACTCATTAGGTCTCTATCTCTGGGGGTATAAACATTCATTCAGTAGAGAATAGGACTCTGGTTCTGTTAAACCTTTTCCCAGGTTGCAGAGAGTCACAGCTCTTCTTCCACAGGTAACCCTCTCCCCAAGAGGGCCTCCAGAGGGTGAACTTTAGTCTCTGTAACAGAAAGCCCACCACCTCCTGAGTTGCACATGCACCACACCATGAATTGCTTTAGAAGGGACCCCTCCCCCCATCTTGGTGCTGTCCCTATTTTTCCACCTTGGGTGGCAGCCCATCTTCTTGCAGTTACTCTTAATAAATTCCTGCTTTTAATGCTACTTGGCCTGGTTTTTTTTTGGCATATTTCTGCATTTGGACATCTAACACCGTGGGCTCATAACCCTTGACATAGACATCTTGTACCTGTGTGCTTCATGGCTCAATAATTTCACTATAATTCTAAGAGCCAATTTTAACCCTTGGTCAGCAAAGTAGTAATAATATGTCAAACAAACATCAGTTCTGCACTATTCATAGCAAGATTGTGATAAAGGGCCTTGTGCTGGAATTGTCATTGGTGTATTCATATTTTGTTGGCAGTATAGCTTCTGAATTAGAAGAAAATATTTATTTTTCTCATTTTAATGTTGTAATTATCTAAAGAAAAGGTCTTAAATGCTGGCCTATGTATTTTTTTTGGTATAAAACCAAATAAAAATGTGCTTTAAAAGAAAGTATTAAAAGTTCATTAAAAACAATGTGAACAGGCTCTTTAGACTCTAGTCACAGGTGTGTATGCCGAAGGCTGTGATTAGCAGTTAGGAGGGGAGTTCTAGCTTATGGTTGTGAAATAAAAAGAATCTCAGTCATACTTTGAGGTGTTTCTTTTTTAAGAGGGTTGGGTGTTCTATTCAGCATGATGGATAAATTAACCTTAAAACACAATCTAATTTCTTCTTGGCAACAAGTTGAGAGTTATTTTTAAGGAAAAATCACTTCATAATCTGGTCTCTTACAGGAGATATGAAGTCTTGTGTGACACCTTTGTGATGTGTCCTTCAATAATGGAAGGGGAAGAGTACCACAGTGTCTCTTTTATAAGGGTGCTAAGTTAGGCAAGCACCATGCTAGGGTTATCTGCCTTTAATGATCCTAGCAGGTTGCTTGCCTAACTTAGCTGAGTGACTCTTATATTCATTAATGTCAGGGAATTTACATGGATTCTTTCAACAAATCCATTTATCAGAGCTACATTTGAGGTTGTTCTGATATGCTGAGACAGTCAAAAAGAAAATCAAACATAGCATCAAAGAGATTAGCAGGAAGAACATAGATACAAAACCACAACCCACTGAAGCCTCTACAATTCAGGATTAAATTAGTTCCAAATCGAACAGTAGTTCAAAATGGAAGTCCAGGGGCACTTTGTTTAATCACACAGCAGCACCCATATAACAATGCCCATTTATAAAAAACTTCTTTGGTCTTCACTATAGACTGAAGGTTTACATCTTTCTTCTCCACTAACAGTCGTATTGAAACCTAATCTGTACTGTCATAGTATTTGGTGTTGGTGTCTCTGGGAGGACATGAGTCTGGAACCATCCTCTGTGGAATTAGCACCCTTACAAGAGACCCTACGGAAATCTTTCCCCTTCCATTATGCAAGGACACTTCATAAAGGTGGTTGTCTGTAAATCAGGAAGCAAGTCCTCACTAGAAATTAACTCTGTTGGTACTTTAATTTCAGATTCCCAGCCTCTGGAATTATGAAAAATAAATTTTTGTTGTTTAAGTCACCCAGACTGTGATATTCTACTGTAGCAGCTTGAATGGACTAATGATACAGTATTTTCTGTAATATTGCCTTCATAAAGGACAGCGTCTTAGACACACTACATATTATCAGAAATGACATATTCAGGGAATAGGCTCAATCATTCCCTACTCATTTTATGCTGTGTCAGATGGACAAAAGGGGCCCAGGGACTATGGAGACATAGAATCGGAGACTGAAACTTTAATACATGTAAAGAGCCCCCCAATAAACTATTAGCACATACTGTACCTGTCACTGATACATAATCAACTGCCAAACCCTCCATGGTTTCTCTGTCTCTTATATGTAATGACTATTAATTAAGAAGACCCTGCATGGTTTGTCTCTTGTACAGTAACTAATCCCCAGTATCTTCAGAAGAAGAGTAACCCATTGACAATTTTTTTGAGAATGCAGAACACTAATTGTTGCCATAGAGATATGAAAAATATTGAATAACATTTACATCTCAGTTATAGTGTTACAAAAATTTATAACATATATAATATATACAATAATGTTGATTAAAACTTAAAAACAAGTAACAAACTGCATTCTAAAATTGTCATAAAGTTGCATTCCTGAAAAGTTTGTTTTCTGAAAACACAATCCCTCCTGTGATATTTTTATTTTTATTTTTTGAGATAGGATCTCTCTCTGTTGCCTGAGCTAGGGTGTAGTGCTCTCATGACAGGTCACAAAAACCTCAAACTCCTGGACTCAAGTGATCCTTCAGCCCCAGACTCCCAAAGTGCTAGGATTATAGACATAAGTCACCGTGCCTGGCTGGTGTGTTATTTTTTAGCAGAAAACTTTCTTCTCCTGGGAGTGAAATTTTGACCTTTAGTCTAGGATTACTGCACAGGTATTTTATTAGCTTGTTCTGGAAATTATATTTCTGGCTATATGTTATAAAAAGTGATACTTGGTAGGATATATCACACAGTGTAGTGGCTATGAAAATGGATTCTAGTGCCAGAGTGATTGGTCCTCCTCTACCACTTAACATGTAACCTTGGGCAAATGGATTAATATCTTTATATCTCAATTCCTTTGCCCAAGGTCCAGCATGCCTAGGATGACTGGGTTATGGGGAGAACAGAGGTCAGCCTGAAGCTTAGCATGATGGACTCCATGACTGCAACTAACAAAGGCTTTAAACATCTACAGGAGAATTTTGAGGAGACACAATCTTTAGGCTTTCATTAAGCAATCAGATATGAGCTTTCAAAGTTTGAACAAAGAGCTTTAGAGTGGGGGGTCCTTAACCTTCAAGTGTCAGACATTCCCTCAGGAGGTGATGATCTCTTTTAATCATTCTTCTCCACAAGTACATATTCATAGCAACATAAAAGTTCGCCTAAAATTTTAGGAACTTCAAGTACTTCCTGAGATTAATTTTTGGATCTAGTTTGAGAATTCTTTTGCTATGAAATTAAATCCCTATGTTTTATTCTATAGTTCTCTGATGTTCCAATATAATTTCCAATATCTCAATCTGATTCCCTGTATCTCTATATTTGATTAGCAGGTGAAATTAACATTCCCTGTTTAGTTTCCATGACTCCCATAAGATTCAGTGGTAAACTCTTAAAATTGATGTTGAATACAGAGAAGGTACAATTATGGGACAGTTAGGGTGGGGAAATGGTCTACAAATGAATGGGGAAAAATATGAAAAAGAGATATAAGACTCTCTCATATTCTACTTGTCTAGGTGAAAATATTGCTATGTTAAGTTGTTTTGCAACTGAAATAAACGTTCTACTATAATAAAGTGTACAAAAATATTAGAAATAAATAAAACGAATAAAAGCCTGTAACATGAGAACAGTTATTTTATTATTTAATGAGTAAAAATCATAATAGCTTTATTGAGGCAGAAGTAGGGTAACCAAATTGTCCTGATTTCCTTAGGACTTTCCATATTGCAGTAAAAGTTTTATGTCCTGGGAAATCCCTCAGTCCCAGGATAATGGGGATGCTTGGTCACCCTAGATAAACCAGCCCCATAAGCAGTGCACAATTTAATGCCTTTTCATATAAGTACATACCCTGAAATCATCACCACAAATCAGGAGAACGAACATACGTACTACTCTCAAAGGAGCTTCTTCCTGCTCCTTTCATTCTGCCCTTGCAGTGTGACCCACTTCCCTGGGCAACCACTTATGTACTTTCTGTCACAATAGATTAGTCTGTGTTTTTTAAAAAGAATTTTATAAAATGGGAATGATATAGTATGTGTTTTTCCTCTGACTTCTTTTACTTGGCATAATTAGTTAGAGACTCAGCTGTGTTTTTGCATCATTTATTTTTTTGTTGCTGAGCAGCACATATTTCACTGTATGGATATAACACAGTTTGTTTATCCTTTCATGTGTTGAAAGACATGTGGATTGATTCCAGGTTTGGGCTGTTATAAATAAGGCAACAATGAATTTCCATGTGCAAGTGTATGTTCAAATTTAATTTATCTTGGTTGCGTACCTAGAAGTGGAATGCTGGACAATATGACGAGGTGTATGTTCAACTGCTGGTGGGAATGCAAGCTAGTACATTCCTTTTGGAAAGAAATTTGGAGAACACTCAGGGATCTAAATGTAGACCAGCTATTTGATCCTGCAATTCCTCTTCTAGGTGTACATCCAAAAGACCAAAAATCATTTGGCGACAAAGATATTTGCACCAGATTGTTCATTGCAGCTCAATTCATAATTGCCAAGTCATGGAAGAAGCCCAAGTGCCATCGACCCATGAATGGATTAATAAATTGTGGTATATGTATACCATGGAATATTATGCAGCATTATAAAAATGGAGACTTTACCTCTTTTATGTTTACATGGATGGAGCTGGAAAATATTCTTCTTAGTAAATTATCTCAGGAATGGAAGAAAAATATCTAATGTACTCAGTACTACTATGAAACCAATTTATAATCACTCACACTTTCATATGAGAGATGAATCACAAGTATAGCTATATGGATGAATTCCACAACTATAGGGAAGGGAGGGAGTGGGTCGATAGAGGGAAGGTTAATAGGGAGACCACACCTATGGAGCATATTGCAAGTACAAGTTGGATCTATCAGGTGTAGAACACAAATGTCTTAACACGGTAATTGGGCAAATGAGGTGAAGGCTATTTTAATTAGTAGGATGTAAGCACTCCAATTTTTACAAATAATCAACACATTGAATCCCCCAATAGCATAAATGTATTCATGATCGATGTACAAATGACTTAATAAAATATATATATATTAAATGAAATATATTAAAGGAATGTATGAATAAATTGAAAATTATGCTTTAATTATTTTTATTTTATTAAAGATTTTATCATCTTATGCATTAAGGTCTAATGAAGACACTAGTTCTAAAAATGAGAAACAAGAAGATCAACAGTTGCTTTAAGTGAAACTTAAAAAAGAATGGTGACTCAAAACTTCCAATGTTCAAGTCAGTATGAGCCTAGCCTCAAGAGACAAAGAAGTCCTTTCTAAAGATATATAATTAAGTAGGGTTTAGAAAGAAACTCTAATTGTCCGTGAAAATAAATTCCCCAAAATTACAATGGTCCAGTAACAGCTGATTTCACAGACTTTTTAGAAGGAACTCATTTTCTGTTAAGTTTTGTACAAACATTTAAACTCAATTTTAAAATTTCATTTTTGCCTCTCCAATTTAAGGCAGCAACAGAAAAATGAGGATGTATGCATTTCTTCAGTTTATACATTTATAATAAACATTTTCTTTCTTGGCTAAATGCCTAGCACTTGCCTACTAGAATAGTCTGGAAAACAGAGAATCATTAGCTTAGGGTAACTGCTTAAATACAACTAATTACTTGACTTAGAAAAGAAAGGTCACATAACATTGTAAAAGCTAGTTTAATAAGGGTAAGAATCAAGTTTGAAGATCCCACATAAAGGTAGTCTGTCTTTCAGAATTTTTTTTAAAGCTGTTGATAACAACACTGTCAAGATATCCCTCTGGGTGTGCTTCAAGATCTTTGACAAGCCACAGGACATCCACAAAGTCAGATCCTGCTCCTGTGCAATCTGATTAGCTATAGCCTTCCTAAGTGATGTATAAAGTGAGACTATAAATAATCTCTTTTACAAACATGTCTAAATTTACTCCTTTAAAGGAGTATTGTCCTGAAATGGACAGCTTGGGAGAGGTCTATTTATCCCATTACATAAAGAATTTGGAAAACCTCTCTTTGTGTTTTCTTGCAAATGTGTGAGTTGTACAAAAACAAAAATCAATCTTAGAACTTAAAAACACAGACTAGTTGGGGCCAAAAATGGCATGGTGAAAAACTATCACTTACATTATTCATGAGTCTTGGTTCCAAATAATTTACATCTTGTTTCTGAAAAAAAATCCAAATCCAAATTTAAAGCCCAGCACTACTGACTGAGTCAATAAAATAAACCATAAAAAGCTACTTTCCAAAAGATGTTTTCCAAAATGTCTAAAGAGATGAGCCAGTCACTGGATTGGGACTATAAACTTTACTTGGATACAGGCTTAAAAAAATAATACATACACACACACACACACACACATATATTTAGTTGTACTTCATAAATGGTGAGTATATGTAGAATTCCCTTTTCTTATGTTCTATGATACGTAATACATACATAAAATGATACTTTAAGAAAATATTTAAATTTGTAAATCTTTTCTGTGAAATGTTTATAGTTTTGAATGAGAGTAAGCAAATGCTGACCTCTTTATATTGCCTGCATGATTACTCAGAAACTGAGCCAGAGGATGAATACAGGAGTCTTAACTGAGGTCTCTCTGAAATGACCCGCCTACACAAATTTTAATCTGCTATTTATATTTATCTCTGGACATTAATAATAATCTCCTACCAAATATTTTAGACAAAATACCAAAGTTCCACCAAGAAAGTTAAATGCAGTGGTTTACATATGAATAATAGCAAAGAAAAATTTAAGACTGTCATCCGATAAAATAAAATAAAATAATACATTTTCTTCATCCTCAAATATAGCTTCAAATTGGATGTCAAACTATCTTGAAAAATTCTGAAATACTCCTGGCAAATTTTCTTCTGATTACTGGAAAGCATTGATATTTCTTTAATTTTTCAATGGCCAAAAACATATGCAAAAGTATTTTACTTCAGTTTTTTCAGGCTTTGAAATGATTATATTTCCTAGAAGTAAACTCTAACTGAAATCAGATAAATAAGTTCAGCTTATGACAACTTATATATTAGAGACATTTGATATTTCCATGTAACTACTATATCATACATCATACTCAAAAGCAAATATTAATATGCAAAGATATCAGGGTTCTATGGGTGCAGTTAATTCATCTATTATATATAACATCTTAATCTTATTATTGTAAATTCTCTACTTTCAGCCACCCAAAGAAGCACAAATTTAAATGCTAGTCTCTCAAAACTATTGTAATCATGTAATCTATCAACAATTATTAATTGAACACCTACAGCATACCTGTTGCAATATAAGATACAAAGAAATAATTCACGACCTTGAAGATTACAGAGATAGGTTATGACCTTGAGGATTATAAAATAGTTGGCAAAATAGAGACACATATGTGATTTTCTGGTGTTGCAGTCTTTTGAAGCTTGGTGTTAACTTATGTTTAACAACAGGCTCAATTAAGAAATTAGAAGGATATCAAGTAAGTGAGAGAAGAGTACTATATATTGAAGATTTAAAGTTTTTTTTGTCTTCTACCCATTAACTATAATGACACTCTTTCCTAAGTTTGGATTCCAATCAAATTGATATATTTTAAGCTTTAGCCTGTAAATTCAAAGCATATTATTAACTAACTGAGTAAAGAAAACTTAAGAAATGAAATGAACTATACCAAATTATTCAAGTGTTTCTCTTGTTGACATAAACAATGAGTTATTACTTAGGTGAGCCCTAATGATTGTTGCAAAGTACAATTTCAGAATTGTCATGGCACTGAGATGGATTTGGTAAACATTAGACTATTGGAATGTATTAAAAAATAGCAGATTTATATAATTTTATTCTGTGCTTATGGGAAAAAAGCAGGCAAATATTTTTATTTCTATTTATAGTCCCAGTTATTTCCCTTAATTTGTTCACTTCCTCGTTAAATCTAGAAATACAAAGATCTGATGATAACACTTGTAGCTGTGAACTATTGGTTGAGAATGAAGCAGGCATTAAGCTATTTTATATTTTCACTAAAAAATATGTCTCCTCTGGCCAAAGAATTAAAAGAAAACTTTAATTTTAAAGTCTGCATTGTTAGAAATTGAACTCCAAAATTCCTGTGGCATGTGTGTTGTGAGTCAGCTGATTGCTAACTATGAGGACTCTTATTTGGAAAAGCAAGCCTACGATGGATTCAATACTATGTTGAAACTAGTAGATCATTTATAGGCCCATACAAGAGAAAAACACAATTAAATTCAAGAACTGGGGAGGTGAGAAGTGAGGAAGGAGTTTGGTAAGCTCCCACTAAAGGTGCAGTGTAGGGGTATATGTCACACCTCCTAGGTGAAGTGCTCAACTGACACTCAAATAAACTTGACCTTACACATGCAAACAATGTACCAGGATCACATGTGCCTGGATGTTAATCTAAGATAAAATTGCATTGATTAGTATAATGTATGTTGGTGATTATTTGGATTGAGAGGTTGAGAAAAATAAACATCACTTTGTTGTCAATTTTTTTGGGGGGGTTCAATGTGTTGATTATTTGTACAAATTGGAGTGCTTACATCCTACTAATTAACATAGCATTCACCTCATTTACTTAATCACAGTGTTAGGACATTTGTGTTTAATACTTGATAGATTTGACTTGTACCCTTGCAATATGCTCCATAGCTGTGGTCCCACCATTAACCCTCACTCCCTTCCCATGTCCCTCTCCTTCCCTCCTTCATCCTGGGCTATAGTTGTGATTCATCTCTCATATGAAAGCATGAATGATTATAAATTGGTTTTATAGTAGTACTGAGTACATTGGATATTTTCTTCCATTCCTGAGATACTTTACTAAGAAGAATATTTTCCAGCCCCATCCATGTAAACATAAAAGCAGTAAGTCTCCATCTTTTTTTAATGCTGGATTGTATTCCATGGTATACATATACCATAATTTATTAATCCATTCGTGGATCAGTAGGCACTTGTGCTTCTTCCAAGACTTGGCGATTATGAATTGAGCTGCAATGAACAATCTGGTGCAAATATCTTTGTCGCCAAGTGATTTTTGGTCTTATACACCTAGTAGAGAATTGCAGGATCAAATGGCAGGTCTACATTTAGATCCCTGAGTGTTCTCCAAACCTCATTCCAAAAGGAATGTACTAGCTCGCCTTCCACCAGCAGTGCAGAAGTGTTCCCTTTTCTCCATACCCATGCCAACATCTGTAGTTTTGGGATTTTTGTGATGTGGGCTACTCTTACTGGAGTTAGATGATATCTCAGAGTGGTTTTGGTTTGTTTTATAAATTTTCTATAATCAAAAAACACAAAATTCTTTTACTGAAAGATAAATATTTTAATTTCTAATGTTGATAAACTTCATTAAGTATGTAACGTCCCTGGACCAGTAATAATCCAGTCCCTGTCTGTAACAAATAAATTTTAAAGTATTTCTACTACAGAGAAGAAAGAATATACTTCTGATCCAGCAACTTAAGGTATGTTTCTGTTTCATAGGTGAGGGAAAGCATCGTGAGTTCTGAGCGCACAGGCCAATCATCTGAATTCTCTCAGTGTCTGTGCGACGGGCCCAGATCCACTAAGTTAGTGATTCTCAACTGGGGATGATTTGGCCTACCCCTGCCCAGGCAGCATTATTGGTTGTCACAATATTAGAAGGGGCCTGCACATTCTTCTGGCATCTGGGGAGGAGAAGACAAGGCTGTTTAATAGTTTTATCCTGTTAGACACCCTACACCCTACCATGTGCAAGACATTCCCTCACCACTTAGAATAACCTGGTCCAAAATGACCTAGTGCCAAAGTTGAAAACTTCTCAGCAGACGCATTGTTTTCTCCCTATTGAGAAACAGCTAACCATGGGGTTCTTCTTGCTGATAAAGCTGTGTCCAAGAAAAGCCTCATTGTAGCCAATATCAGGCAAACTTCAACTAGACTTAAAAAAAAGTTTTATATTTGGAGAGGGGAAGACATTAGAGTTGTTGAACGTAAATGTGTTACTTGTTTCTTTTTCAATCTAACTTATTTTTAATTTCAAGGACCTTTTGGTAAGAGTGCTTAATCAATTAGCTCATGGGGGTGGGTTTAGGACTGAGTTCATCTGCTTTCTTCTGCCTATAATTCACATGTCTACTCAGGGTTCACCCTGAATGAGCAGAGAAGAGATAAAATCCCTAATAATGAAGGAGTAGAAGGCACTTGTAGGAGATCTGGGAAGAAACGTGAAGGGCTAATTTCTTCAAAAGTAATCTGGTGATCCTGGTGTAGATGCAGAAAGGAAGGAACTCTTATATGCTGTCGGTAAGACTACAGATTAATCTTCAGGGTTGTCAAATCAACTTATTTGTAAAGTATTCTGTGTTATACTACAGGGATATTTTATTTATTATGCCATATAGCAGACAATTATACTTTCCAGGCTCTTTCAGAGACAGAAATGTGAAAAAGTCATTCAAATATGTTAAAGAAAAAGTATTTGTTCATATATGTTTTGGTTATTTTTGGTTCATCTTTTCAGAAGCTTCTTGAAGTCATCAATCATTGGAGAAATGCAAATTAAAAGCACAACGAGGTATCACCTTACCCAGTTAGAATGGCTTTTATTAGAAGTCCCAAAACAAGAGATGCTGGTGTGGATGCAGAGAGAAAGGAACACTTATACACTGCTGGTGGGACTGCAAAATTAATACAACCTTTCCTTGAAGAACTAAAAATAAACCTACCTTTCAATCCAGCAATCCCTCTATTGGGCATCTATCCAAAGGAAAAGGAGGCTGTTCATCAAAAAGACACGTGCACTTGGATGTTTATTGCAGCACAATTCACAATTGCAAAGGTATGGAATCAACCTAAGTGCCCATCAATTCACGAGTGCATTCATGAAATGTAGTACATGTATACCATGGAGTACAACCCAGCCATGAAAATGATATGAAAGCATATCATTTACAACAATATGGATGGAACTGGAGATCATTTTTGTAAGCGAAGTATTTCAAGAATGGAAAAACAAACACCACATATACTCAATATTGAATTGGTGCACACATGTGCACAGAGGGAAGTAAAACTCAGAGGAAATCAACCAGGGGGAAGGAAGGAGTAGGGAGGGGTAAAAACATACCTCATGTGTGCAATGAACACTATTTCAGAGATGGGCATACTCACAGCCAGGACTTAAGCATTGCAAAACTATCCACGTAATCTAAAACATTTAGATTATCCATGTAATCTAAAATATTTGTACTCCCTTAAATTTTGAAATTAAAAAAAAAGAAAAATTAAAGATGCTGAACATCTGATAAAGGTACTACAATCATAGCCATTGATTTCTTTCAGTAATATGTGACTGTCTTCTTGACCACCGGGCATAGAATGCTTTGCAGGTAGTAGATGCTCAGTGAATGCTTAGTGAATAAATAAATGGTTCATTATCCAAAACACAGACTGTGTCAACAGTTTTCATTCATTTTATTTAACTATTCCCAAGAGCTGACTTTTCTTTCTTCATTGTTTTTCTAACATTTCTTTCTTTCTCTTCTGAATATGACTTCCAGGGAAACCTTGTCATTCTTGCCATAATTTCCTTACTTTCTTATGTTTTTCAAATGGCATCCTTCTAACCACTTTGCAATAAAATTACTTCTTTAAAAACTGTCTACATACTCCCTAATACTTTTAGCACATATAGGAGTCTCCTGTTGTCTAAAAGGGAAGTTTTATCTTTTTAGGCTAACAAAATCTAATTTCGCATTCTAATATTCTTTCATTAACTAGCTTGGAATTATATGATTTATTTAAACGACTATCTTTTTTAAAAAATTAATTAAGCAAAATAGTAAGAAAGGCAGTGTCATAGGATAGATATTAATTAGGAATAAAAAAAGTTTGATCTATGCTTGACATTAATTATGTGACTTTGGATATACTTTGAGATGTGCCTCAGATATACAATCCTGTGTATTTCCATGGATTGAGGAGAAAGATAAATATCACTGGCTATTTAAATTATGGCCAAAATACATTTTGTTCAATAGTTTAATGAACTAAAAAAAGAAAACCATGAAGAAGCCAAAATCTGGAGAAACGGCCCTTTGTTACTTTACCTATGAATAAGTCTTATAGAGAATTAAGTTGCAGAAAATATTAGGAGGATGAAAATAAATCATTTATCACATCTATGAAGGAAAATTATTCTTTCATAGAAAAGGTTTAAAAATGAAACACTTCTCTCTCACTCATCTTGTTTTCAATCAGTCCAGCTGCCTCTTCACAGTCAAACAACTCATTTCTCTTGTATCACTATTAATTATTGTATTTGAATCGTCTCGTCGGGGCCTTGGGATGAACTGCAGCAGGAAAATGGCTTGAAAGAAATACACACATATACATTGCCATCCTTCTTCAGTCTCCTCTTTTTAGTAGCATTAGTTTCAAATCAAGTTGGCTCTCATCCAATACAAAACAAAACAAAAAAGCAACAGTTAAACAGCTGGTACTAATTATACTAACTTCAGCGGAACCACATGCACAAATGTCCAAATAGCAAACTGGATATGATACAATGGACTTGTTTGTTTGTTTGTTTGTTTGTTTTTGAGACAAAGTCTCAAGCTGTCACCCTGGATAGAGTGCTGTGACATCACAGATCACAGCAAACTCCAATTCCTGGGCTGGAGCGAGTCTCCTGCCTTGGCCTCCCAAGTAGCTGGGACTATAGGTGCCCGCCGCAATGCCCGGCCATTTTTTTTGGTTGCAGCTGTCCTTGTTGTTTGGCAGGCCCAGGCTGGATTCGAACCTTCCACCTCAGGTGTACATGGCTGGCGCCTTAGCCCATTGAGCCACAGGTGCCAAGCCGATACAATGGACTTGTTATTTTATAACTTCACTGTGGTGCTTAAGCTCAGTTTGCCCTTATTTGAGGTAATATGCAGAATTACGCACCTACACTCTAGCAGTAAATAAGTGTTATTATTTTATTGTGTAAAAAGTCATAAAAATCACTGCATACACAGTAGTGGACCTTATTTTCTGGTAAAATAAAAGCAATTGAAAAAATTGAATATAAATTTTTGAAGAAATACTTATAAGTAATATATTTTGATAATACTGTAAGTCTATAGAACTTCAGAAGAAGAAATATGCCTTGGTAATGAACAAAATGAAATTCATGTCCCTGACTATTTTTTCCAGCATAAAACATTATGAAAATATAATTCTCAAGTTTATTTATAGAAAGAATGGGGAAAGTAAGTGGATTATAAATTATTGATTCTTTTACAAATATTTGTCCTTGGAACTTGAATTTTCATAACATTCTTATGTTTATATTTTATGTTTTATGAAGTTGCCTCGGTTTTTAAGGAGCTTAGATTGCAGCCCTGGCTGTTTCAGATGCTTATTCTCTAGGACCAGGAAGTAAATATTGGCAATAATATCAAAGAGAATTTGAATAGGGAAAATTCCAGTTCATAATTTTACTCCCTAAGAAGTACAAGTTCTATATTTGGCAACATACCCTAGTTTTAATATGTTATCTTCTGAAATAGAAACTCTCCTAAGTTTACTTTGGGAAAAAAAAAAATCTATCGCTCTCTATCAAGACCAGCATCTCACAAATCACAAAGAGGATTTTGTAACTAGGCAACCAAGGTCAGTGAGACTGTGACCAAGGTTTCTAGAACCAGCTGAACACACACTCAGGCAGAGGGAGGATTCAAGCTCCAGGGAAGAAAATGAATGTAGTGTTTTGAAGCATTCAGTTTTAAAAACCTATCATTCCATAACACTATGCAGGTGTACGTTACAAAAAACAGCTGCTCCAAACCCACATTTGAAATAATAAAATTATATTCTATTCAAAAGATTCCCCAATTATAAATGTCCCCTTGATTAGCCAAGAAACTGGAAAACAAGCAACAATAATAACAGCAACGAAACCCTTAGACATTTTTTCTAACATGGGTGATTTCACTTGAATAGTAAATGAATACTTGACTTTCTAGGTAGAGACACATGGATATAAAGACAGGGAATTTGCTGACTGCTGTGGTCTAGAATGTTAAAAATAGACTAAATGCCTTTATGACTTCTCATAAACTGTTTCCGTGTAACTGATAATGATGCTTTATATTGACACACAGCATAGTATATTGATCAATACTACAGAATTATGGTACCTGTAAGAATTCTAGAAGGCAACAAATATGACTAAAATACATGATGTTATTGATTTTAAGTTAATTGTAGAGTTGTTCACTTTAGAAGCTCAAACGTGTGAATTTTAAAAGCGAAAATTTTGTGGTAGACCTGTAACCCCAATTATGTTTGAAAATCACTGAGTACTGCAGTCATTTGCATTGTTAATGGCTGGAGGACCTTGTTGAGTAAACAGCTTTAAACTGCTAAAGGTCTTGTACATCTCGGCTGAGTGGATTTGGTAGGCAAGTTGGATATATTAGGTTTTAATTCCGGTGCTTACTTTCCACCCATTTTTTTCCAGAAGACATGTTCATATGTGTGAACGATGCTTCAAACTCCCCAGAGAAGCTACTACATTATCTTTGTTGATTCAAATTTACATTGTTTGTGACATCATATTTAAATTCCTCCTGTCTAAATCTAATGATGAAATTCCTGATGCAATTTTCTCAATATACATCATGTCTAGGAAGTATATTACGTATTCAAAGAATGTATTCATGAAATTAAAATGTCAAATAGTTTTTACATATTGTAAAGTTACCGTAAGAATAAATATAAGCATTTTTTATCTTGAGAATTTTATTTATTTATTGGTATAACTGATTGTTTGTATATAAGCTCACCATAAGCATCGATTTAAGCATTTTTAAAAAGTATGCAGTCATGTTCTCTCTTTCCTTCTGATTTCTTTTGTACCAATTACATATCTAAGCAAGCTTCAGTTGGGCCATAATCTTGCTGGTTTAAAGAGAAGCCTGCACATCACAGTAATGCTGTGTTCACTGAGTGTTATCATCTCAGCACAGACTCCTGATCCAAAACCACAGGCAATAGTTCACATGTTCTTATACAATACTGAGGAAATATATTTGTTTGCCTATATTTTTATAGGTAAAATCATCATTTACTCAGTTCAGTAGTATTTTCTCAACTTGGAACCTTCCCTCTTACTAGACCAGCGGGAGGGAATATGATGTTATATTGCAGGAAATCTGGAAGTATTTGAGAATTCATATGCTGCAGGGAAGAACAGTAGGGAAGTAAGATTCAGTAATTCAGCCTCTGTACTGATAAGTGACGGTGTCAGAAGAATATTTAGCGTCACATTAAAGTTCCTTTACATGCAGTATTCACAGTGAGACTGTCCTTAATGCATAACACAGACGTGGTGAGAAAGCTGTGGCTATGGATAAAAACTATCTAGATCCATTTTTTAATTTTCTTAATTAAGTCATGAACACATGGATTGTGTATACATTAATGCATTTATGGGGTACAGTGTGTTGATTTTAAACACAATTTGGAATACTTACATCAAACTAGTTAATATAGCCTTCACCTCATTTACTTAATTATTGTGTTAAGACATTTATACTCTATGCTTAATAGATTTAACAGGTACCCTTGCAATATGCACCATAAGTGGTCCCACTGTTTACCCTCCCTTCGTTCACCTCTCGCCGCACCTCCCATCCCCCTTCTCTTCCCTCCTTCATCCTGGGCTATAGCTGTGGTTTATCTTTCATATTAAAGCGTGAGTGAGTACATTGGATACTTTTACTTCCATTCTCGAGATACTTTACTGAGTTGAATATATGTTTCAGCATTTTTTTGGTGTTTTTATAGATGTTGCTTTATGTCTGGATGCATGATTATCATTGTACAGGTGTGTTTTGCATTAATAAAATAAAACTTTTAAAGCTGTTATATTATGTGTATATTCTATGGGATACATACAAAGTATCTACTTAAGGTCTTCTTAGAAGCCAAATTTAAGTGTAAACAAAGAAAGTAGAAGAATTGCAAAATAAATGAAACATAAGCCAAAACTTACTTAGCAATTTTGCTAAGTAACATTTTAATTATGTATATCCATTAATAATAAAATCAAATTAAAAATCCTTTTTTCATGAGTCATTCTTTGGTCTGCTGAAAAATATTGTTGAATGTTATTTTTATAGGAATCTTTACTTGGAAAAAATATCATTTAATAACTTATAAGATTTTTTAATTTTAGTAAATATGTAAACATATCCTCTTTAAACATGTCTATATTATCTATTGGGCCTTTTATTACCTATGGGCCTTGCCATAAGAATGAAAGTGTTTCAGAACAGATTTAGCTGCAAGTTTTCATATGTTTCCATAATTCATGGTAAATGACATCTGTGAGCCAGATGAAATTAATGAAAATATCACTTTACTTCCTGTGTTGCTCAGGAGAAAATAGTACTGATCATTTTGACCTCAAAGCAATTATAGATTTATTATTTGCAGATCACATCATTTTTCACATTTGCTCCTAGAATAAAATTATTTCAATATTAACAACGTATTCAGTTGTTTTTGTCACGTTCTTGAAGAATTGATGCTTTTTTATTTTTCGACAATACCTATTGAAAGTTAAAAAATCTTTTACACTAACCAGATAAGAAGTACCTTGGCTCGAGCTATGAACGTAGCTCCCTTAGCACTAAACTCTGGGGGACAAGAAACATAAAGATAAAGCAAATACTAGCTCAGTTTTTAAATTACACATTAATATATTTATTTAATAGAGAAATGTAAATGTTAGAAGTTATTTCTTAAAATATCTAAAATCAAATGTTTTATATTAGACAATAATGAGATAGCCACAATTTTCAGGTCAGTGCACCTGGAAAAATAACTTCTAGCATAAATAATTTGATTAACACATTTAGCACTTCATTTTGTATTTATTGTTTTAGGCATAAGCAATGCAAATTAACAACTGAAGTAAAAATACACTTATTGGAGATGCTACAAAAGAAAACAGCCACAAAGACCAGGAAGAAAAAAGACACTGCAATTCTAAAGAGCAAATTTTACACTTGATCTTAGCCAAAAGGCTGAGAAGGGATCTAAAGAGCAAATGTTAAAGAATTACATTGCATTTACAAAGAGAATTGGGTGAGCAAATACATGACAAAAATATTTTTATGAGATCTGGAACTCTGTGGATATGCCTTTACTTTCCGCTGAATGCTTAACGTTGAATGTTTGCAAATTAACATTTCCTATCACAGTGCTAAGGCAGGGGCCATGTTTCATTCTTTTCTGTATCCAGAGATTTATCAGAATGTTTAAAACTCATTCTAAAACCAGTGGCACATTTGGTTAAAAGATAGGTGAATGAACAAATCCTTCATCAGTTCTGTCAAGAATCAACTGTCAATAATATATCCTATTATTCCAAAACTAATTAAAGAGTCATTTTTTGTTTTTAATCCAAGACAAGCAACTCTATTACTGGGAATGATCTAGAAAACCTGCTAGGCAAATTCTGAAACTTGAGCAATAAATTTTAAGTAATGGAAATGAATAATTCCTTGTTAAAAATTGCATACTTAATGTTTTCATTATTTAATCTATTGATTATGAAAATGCTCAAAAATTATTGAATACTTTGTTTTAATTCATAATCAAATTACTCTGTAATTAGTCCATTTCTGCCTCAGTTCTTTGATTTTGTATTGCATACATGTAAAGACCAAGCTGACTCCATTTTATTAAAACTAACTCCATCTTGTTCCTCAGCCTTCATTTCGCAGCAGCATGCATACTGAAAGCGTTAAGTAACTCACTCCCTCCCCCGCCCTGTCCTTGTGTCTGTCCCGAGTGATAGCAGCTCCTTCCCAGACCAGCCAAGGACAAGTATTACTCAGTCCCCTGGACCTCTATCAGCTCACCCCACTCCCCCTCCCTTTTTCCTTTCTGTACCCTTAAAAACCCCTCCTTTTCCAGGCCTCAGGCTTCTCCATTTTCCTGCTGTGCCAGGTGTGAGAGATCCCCCAGCCCAGGCTGACTTGTAAATAAACCTCTTGCTTTTGCATTGGATTTAGTCTCTTGGTGATTTATGTGGGGGATCCCTTGAGCTGGGCACAACATACACATGTTAAGTTTTTAAAGACTAAATAAATATTGCAATGAATTATTAATGCTATCATTAATTTCAGTGCAAATTGTTATGTAATTAATAGTCTTCCTGTTAAAGAAGAAACAGCGGCTACAACAATTGTAGACTTATAAAATGATAGCTTGCTGAAATTAGCCGTTTACTTTAATATTTTTTTGTTCACAAATCTGAAATAAAGTAATGATTTGGTTTGAAAGTTAAGAGTAATCATTTTACTATTAAAAGGGAAATGTTATTGCCTTTCCTGAGTACGTCAAACATTCTCAGATTTCATAAGCAGTACCAAACTAAAGAGTTACATAGAATTTCCAAAAGCTTCACACAAACTTCATTACTGACTGTGGTTATAAAATTCCAAAGTGGTCCGGAGTTGTGCAATAGTGTGTAAATATGTGCATGTGTGTGGTATTATCTATCCATCTATTCTATCAACTGTCTAGTCATCTTTTTATATTAATAATAGACATAACTATGTACTGCTTTTCCTCACCTAAGGAAGAATACAGAAAACTCTGCAACTTAATACCCATAGGGAATACTAATTTGTGAATATTTTCTTGTTGCCATTTTTCCTCATAGAGTTTATAAATAAAAAAATTAATGTTTGTATACTAAGAACACTTTACAATTTGTTAAATTTTATACTAGTTATTTCTAAATTATTTTATACAAGTTTTTAAAGAAATAATTATGTATAAATACACGTGCATGTACAAAAGGGATACATTATCACCAGTACTAAAATAAGAAACAATAAAAGAAACTCCCTAGATCCAGAAATGTGCTCATACCTTTGTGAATTCAAAATCGTATTTTCCAGGATATGTTGTTGATTTTTCTTTTAATCTTAGTTAGGGTGTTCGTTTGATGCTAAATTAAATAAAGAAACAAAATGCATAGTTTCATTAAAAATAGATGCATTTATATTAAATTTTGTGATCTATATGTCTAGGGGAATATTATTTCCAATTATTACAAGATGTTTGAATCACAAAACATAGTAGATAGTGTAATTGAATTTAAAAACAATGTATGGTTCCACAACTTGAAATATTGAGAGGCCTTAAATATTGAAAGACTGTCTTTAAATCAATTAGAATTGTTTTAATATTCGTTCTGGTATTAGTGCCATCTTTTTTTTTTTTTTTTTTTTTTTTTTGACACAGTCTCACGCTGTTGCCCTTGCTGGCTAGGCTGCTGTGGTTATCGGACTAGCTCATAGCAGTCTCAAACTCCTGGATTCAAGTGATCCTCCTGCCTCAGCCTCCTGCGTAGCTAGGATGATAGGCACCTACCACAGTGCCCTCCTAGCAGTCTTTCATTTTCAAGATATAACTGCCATTCTTCATAGTAGTTCTTACAATTTCTAGCCATAAAGGAAGGCAGCCCACATACTGTCAAACTATATGGTCTACAATATTTTGAACTTGTTTTTTGGTCTTCTTTACTACTTTTCATGTTGATTAAATTTTCAATAATTTTTATATTATGGTATTCTGGCAACATAGCACTGACCCTCAATCGGACAAACACAGCATAGGTGTTTCCAGAAGAGTAAGACATGATTTTATTCCCCATTTTGACTTTTTCTTTCTTTTATTACAAGGACTATATGGTGGAGTGAGTTCAGTGTCATTCATTATTATTTTTAACAAAATTGTAAAAGGGAGAAAAAATAAGAAAGTGCCAAAGAATGGATAAGAAAATTATGAAAATATAAATGCAAGGTATTTTCTTTCTGCTTTAAAATCTTCCATATTTAATTTACTGTGTGGTGTTCCTGAGAGTCAGTTGAACATTTAGATCACAAAAATGTCCTTGCTCTAATATCATCCCCAGTTTTCAGAGAAGCATGCTTTAACACTGTACATTTATACATTTTTCATACACTATTAAAATTATGCAATATTACTTCTCATTTATTAAAGTTCCCAGTACACTAATGATTTATATACAGAAATTTCCAATATGAAGGCTTCATATTTGAATAATCAGAACTACACAACTATTGACCTTCTGATGAATCTTTAAACAAAAAATGGGTATTGAGAGACTTCTCTAAAGGAGATAGATACATGGCCTACAGACACATGAAAAAATGCTCACCATCCTTACTCATCAGAGAAATGCAAATCAAAACTACTTTGAGATATCACCTAACCCCAGTAAGATTAGCCCACATGACAAAATCCCAAAACCAGAGGTGTTGGTTTGGATGTGGAGAAAAGGGAACACTTACACTGCTGGTGGGAATGCACACTACTACGTTCCTTTTGGAAGGATGTTTGGAGAATACTTAGAGATCCAAAAATTGACCTGCCATTCGATCCAATAATTCCTTTACTGGGTATATACCCACATAAAAATCACACCATAATAAAGACATCTGTACCAGAATGTTTATTGCAGCCCAATTCATAATTGCTAAGTCATGGAAGAAACCCAAGTGCCCATCGATCCACAAATGGATTAATAAATTGTGGTACATGTATACCATGGAATATTACGCAGCCTTAAAGAAAGATGGAGACTTTACCTCTTTCATGTTTACATGGATGGAGCTGGAACATATTCTTCTCAGCAAAGTATCTCAAGAATGGAAGAAAA
>CAUYRH010068594.1:0-47530 GCA_963574655.1 Perodicticus potto
ATAGATGATTCTCTAGGGGACTAGAGGATAAGAGCCAGAAATTTGACTGGGCTGCTCTACTGGAGCTCCATTGATTGAGTGACAGCAAATGAAGAGAGACTGTATTCTTCCACTTCTTGATGAAAACTCCCTTAGACATGATAAAGGTATGTCATCTGGCTGTAAACACTTCTGGAAACTAGGTCACATTCCTAGTCTCATAATTAAAACGCTGCAAATGACCATTAAAAGAAGAATGCATAAAGCACACTTTCACAGGAATGGTTGCCATAATTAACAAAGCCTATTTGTAGTTGCAGACAAAGGAAATTCGTACTGCAATTAAAACAATCTGGAGTTATCAAAACAGCATTAGAGACTCTTTTGAGACCTTACTTCGGTCACGCCTTTTCTCTCATTGCTTTATGCTCAACCTCTTATTCTTGTCAACATGAAGGCAAAAGAATTTCAGATCTCAGACGATGTGCTGGGAGATTAATGAAACACATTCCGGAACAGAGGGAGGCTGGAGAAATGACACTACGTCTCCTGCACCTGTTACGTGAGCTGTTGCAAGTCGTCACACTGTGGCCAAACTCCCTCCTGCCTCCCCGAGTCCTTCTTCACGTTAGAATGTCTGTCGCTTCCTGCTGCACTTTGGCAAACGGGCTGCTCAACCTCCGTGTTATGAGGATAGCAATATGTGGATTCTTCCACGTACTCTGGAAGCCTCAGCCTGTGCTATGGAAAGGTGAGCTCATTTCCTATGAGTACAATATTCATTTATAATTTTATATCATGCGCGTTCCATTAAAACTTAGACACTTACCATGTATTTCATGTGGTACCAGCTATGACTTTAACTCTGATATTGTGAAGAGTAAAAAGATAAACAGAAGGACAACCTAAAAGACGAAATCAAAAACTTTAAGAAATATAGAAGACCCAGGCAACAGAGTGAAACCCCATCTGTAAACAGTAAAACGTTTTTACTTTTACTTTTAAAGAGAACAGTACTTTAGCAACTGCTGCTACAGCCTGGGTGATTAATTCCTAGGATGAAACAGGGTGTGTTCAAAGAAAAGGTTCTGGGCACCCCTTGGTTAACATTCATTCTGGTAGTTGGTCTTTCTCCTAAGGATAAGAAAAAATGTTTAGGAAACTTCCATCATTACAGAAGCAGAAAGGCCAAAGAATTATCCTCAAATAGTAGCCAGCTAAAGCCTATGCTCTGTGAAATTAAATGATAATTGCACTCCCAGCATTGAAACTGGTCTCTGCCGTGGTAAACAGGAACACAGATGGAACACATTTGGAGAAACCTCTCTTATTTAGAGATTAAATGTTGTCAGTATAAGACACAAAGTTTCCTTCTTTATAAATACTGTAATGAAGTAGATTGTGAAGTAGCAGCAATCCCACACCGAAGTACTTGGTAGAATTTTGTTTATATTATTTATGATTAATGTAAGATTTTAGTGACCTGAGTGTTACATCCCAGTTTGAATCAGATCTTAATGACTATATCATTTTTAAAAAGGTTCTGTGACAAAGAATTCCTTTCCATATTATAAGTAGTAGAGGTATATTTCAACTCTGACCTCACCAGATTATTGCTTTGAGGATTTCTTATAGTAATTGCCAGACCATGTATGGAATACCATTTACAGAATTTATCTCAGGGATTATTTCTTTCTAGGAATCTTCTTGACACATTGGCAGTCTGTGGGTTTTCCCTAATCATACATTTTTTTTTTTTTTTCAGTTTTTGGCTGGGGCTGGGTTTGCATATGGGGCCGGCACCCTACTCCTTTGAGCCACAGGCGCCACCCCCTAAGAATGTGGAAAGCAAAATTTATGCCTTTAGTCCATCTGGACTTCAGTTTAGGTGTGGTAGAATCGTGCTTCTCCATGAAATCATGCTTTCCTTCATGTTTATACTGTTCCAGAATTGCATTCATTCTTAATCCACTGATTTATAATGCTACTTTTCTCATGTAGCACGTTATATGTCATTATGAGTCTCTTTGGGGGCTTTCTGTGCTGTTCTGTTAGTCTCCTTGTCCATTCCTACACCGATAATTCAGGTGTGGCAAATCAATTCTCTCTGGTCTTTTATGCCACGATAGTCTTTACTATTTGGGGGTCTTTTTTCCTATGCATTTTGCAATAGGCTTATTAAGATTTATAAAAAATGCAACTGGTGTTTTGATTAAAATTGCATTGAATGTGAAGATTTATTTAGAAAAAAGTGCCATTTTTCTAACAGTGAATCTTCTCATGTATCATTTTATATCTTTCTATTTATTTAGGTAATTTTGTATATCCTGCAGTACAACTTTACCATTTTATCCATATATGCATTATAATTTTTAGTGTTATTTCTAGTTACTTTACAAATTATACTTTCTCTAATATAACTGTGTTCTTTTAAATTTCTTTACATGGCTGGGCACAGTGGCTCACATTTATAAGGCCTAGCACTCTTGAGCTCAGGAGTTCAAGACCAGCCTGAGCAAGAATGAGACTCTGTCGTACTCAAAATAGAAAAACTCTCTGGGTGTCGTGGTGGGTGCCTTTAATTCCAGCTACTGGAGAGGCTGAGTCAAGAGGATCTCCTGGGCCCAAGAGATTAAGATTGCTGTGAACTATGATGATGCCACAGCACTCTACCCCAGGGTGGCCGAGCGAGAGTCTGTCCCACCCCCCAAAAAGATATTGTTACATTTTAAACAGGCTTTGCTGATGAATATGTGCATTACATACGCACCCATAGATGCACATTCATGCCATTAGAAAAATTAATTCTATTATTCAATAATCTTTAATAATTTTGCCTTTTTGACCTATTCATTTTATTTATAAAATTGTTTATAATTGCAAGAGTTAGTAATTTCTCTAGGCAAGTCTCTCAGCTTTTGCTTTATGTATTTTGAAGATAAATTATTCAGTACCTATATTCAGGGTTTCTAAGTAATCACAATAATTTTTATTTTATACTAAAAAGGGTCCATTTTATACTAATAGATTTCCCAAAACATATTTTTTGTGGTGTTAATAATGATATATAGGACTTCTTTTTGTTATAATTTGCATACAATATCTTTCTCCATTTGTTTAAAATTTATTTAGAAATGTAATGCCTGGCCATGGTGACTCACTCCTATAATCCCAACATGTTGGGAAACCAGAGTAAGAGATTTGCTTGTAACTAGGAGTTCAAGACCAATCTGGGCAACAAGACCCCCATCTCTACAAAAATAAAAGTTAAAAGTTGAAAACTATGAAAACATATTAAATATGTAAATATTTATGTGAATATGATTATAGCTACACTAAACTTAAAAACCAGAAAATTGGTAATACAATCCCCCCTGTATTTCTTTTCCTGATTGCATCTCTCCTACATATCTTTTGTTACTTTATCCTAAATTTAGTGTTCATGATTTCCTTGCATTTCCTTGTACTTGTATTACATAGTTTTATTTATATTTATGTAAAATATATCTTCTATTTCAAATAGAAGATATAGTTATTATATATATAGCTATATGTAGTTTTATAGTTATTATATATAGCTATATATTATATAGTATAGTATTATATACATAGCTATATATATAGTATAGCTAGATATTATATAGTAGAGTATTATAGTATACCTATATAATATATATATAATATATATCATATATAATATAGTATAGTTATATATATAGCTAACTATATATAGTTCTATATGGTTTTCTATATAGTGTTAAGTATATATATTATATATAGCTATATATAATAGCTTTCCCATTGAAAATTATTTAATTTCTTAATCCCATATTTTTTCATTTTAAACTATTTTGCTTTCATTCTAATGGTATATTTGTAATATTCATAATGTTGGATGTGTATACTGTAGTTCAATTCATTTTAATCTGGATAGTATTTTCTTGTATGAATTTATCAATTATATTTCTGATGTACAGGATGTTTCCACTTATAAAAAACTTTGAACAGTGCAGTTACAGTCATCTTTTCTGTCTGTCTCCTTGTGTACGTGTGAAAATATTTCTCAAGGATATTTATCCAGAAAAGGAATTCCTGGGTCATATGATAATGCCAGGTTTACTTCCTTCCAGGAGAGTATAATTTCCAGTTGTTTGATATTCTTGTCAACACTTGATGTTGCCAGACTTTCAACATTTTTTTTGCCTCTCTGTTGGTGTGAAATAATATTCTATTGTGATTTTGATTTGCCTGGTACAGTAATGTTGAGCATTTTTACATGTGTTCATCTGCCATTTGGGATTCCTTCTTTCTGAATTGCTTACCTGTTTTTCTCTTAGTTTGTTTTTGTTACTATTTTGTAGCTTTAGGTATTCTGTGTGCAAACTCTTCATTCATGATATAGTCAAATTTAATTTCCTTTGTAGTTTATATTTTTTGACTCTCACATAACAGGCATTTCTCCATTCCAAGGTCATAAAGATAATCTAAGCATTAAGTTTTGCTTTTTATATTTAAATTTTTGCAGTTTTTTTTTTTTTTTCAGTCGGCCAGGTTTGAACTCGCTACCTCTGGTATATAGGGCACCCTACTCCTTTGAGCCACAGGCACCGCCCTTATGTTAAAGTGTTTAATGTGTTTAGCCTTGACTTTGTGTAGGGCGTGAGGTAGGGGTCCAGTCTTTCTGCATTTGGACAGCACTCAGGCCAGCACCATTTCCTCAGTAGAACATTTCTCAGCTGCCCTGGGAGAACGCTTCTGCTGCTTATCAGGCCTCCACTCTGAGTTGGTTGTTTCTGAGTTCTTCCTTTGATTTCATCTGTCTTCATACCAATTGTACCAATATCACACCAAATATATTGCATGTCTATTAGGGCAAGTCTTTATACCTTGATTTTTATTGTAAATGATGACATTAGACTTTTTTAGAGAGTATGAACAGATGTGACACATACATGTAAAAATGTGTGTGCTCACACATTTAAAGGATTTTTTAAACTACCATTTGTTGACTTTTCCCATATAAAAGTGCGATTGAGTTTTCTGTATTTATCTTATAATCAATATTATTAAATTTTCTAATAATTTATTTATAGATTTTATTGCAGTTTATTTTTAATGAACAAGCCTAAATCTGAGGTTGATAATAGTTTCATTTCTTTCAATATTCTGTTAATTTTCAATAGAAACAAGCAGACATTCTCGACTCCTGATTTTTTAAGGGACTATTTTAGTTCACTATGAAGAATGTCTCTGCTCTAGCATTTTGGCAGATATATTTATTGGACTAAGAAAATGTCCTTCTCTTGTAAAGTTTGCTAAAGTTTTTCTTAAATTATAAAACGGTCATACCAAACGTTCATTAAAATTCAACATTTACTAAAATGATTATGTTTTCTAGTCTCCCTTGAATTTTTAAAGAGGTGGATTAAATTACATTTTCTAATATAAAAACATATTTCTAATTCTTGAATAGTATAAGCTTTGTCTTTATTTTTTAAAATATTATGATAGTTTAATAGTAATTAAGTTAGGATTTTGCATCCAAGTATATACATAAGAATAACTCAGATTTTTTTCTTTTTACATTGCCACATGGATTGGTGTTGGTTGGTGCCCAGCTTATATTCATCTTATAAGGTAAATCATGGAGTAGTTGCAATTTTTCTGTTCTCTGGGATAGTTTGAATGAAAGTGTAAAGTGTCTATTTCTTCTATGTTTATTAGTTCTCTCCTGTAAAATCATTGGGATTTTTTTCTGTGTGGTAGTTTTCTTTTCTTATTATTTTTAAAATTACTGATCATTTGCAAGTAGAGTAAAAAGAATTACTGAGAGTAACAGAATAAGTTGTGTTCTATTTGCATACCAATCTGTCCTGGAAAGTTATATATTTTTTGAAGATTTGTTCTATTTAATAATATCTTTTAAAATGTATCAACAAGGTATTTTTTCATCTTTCACTTTTATGAATTTTTACAATTTCTACCACATTGTCTTTTTCCTTTTTCCCTATTACATTTTGTACCTTCTTTCTTGATATTTTCCATGATGAACTTTGGTAGAAATTGTTTTATTACTTGCAAAGGAATAACATCTATCCTTATCAGTACTATTTTTTTATTCTATTTGGTTGGACTTTTTTCCTTTTGTCCTTAATTTTGCTGTCATTAAAAAAAACTTTAAATTGGCTAATTAATTTAGTAATTTTTAACATTTTGTTTGTTTGTATAATCATTTAGGGCTATACCATTCCTAAACATTACTGTTGTCACCATATTCCAAATGTCATTTTGTGTATAATATTCATGATTTCTGTTTGTGTCTTATTTCCATTATGATTTGATTCATTAGTGATTTATAAGTATGTTTTAAATAGAGTATAACTAATACTAATAACTAATACTTTTTGGTATTGATTTCTAATGTAATTGTGATCAGAAAACGTGTTCTATGTGTTATCAGTAAGAAAACATGTTCTATATGTTATCAGTAATTGGAATTGGTCGACATTTGCTTTCTGGAGCAGAAAATAATAAATTTTACTAAATGTGCCAAATAGGTTTAAGAAGAATATGTTTTCTTTAATTGTGTTCTGTAGACATTTACATAAGACCCTCACATCAACTTTATTAATTGCATTATTCTTCACTAATTTTCTGTCTACTTAATATTTCAACAATTAGAAGTGGTATGTTGAAAGATCTCACCATGGTGGGGGATTTGTAATATATTGTTTTTGATCTAAAAAGTATTCCAATACTAATTGTGAGCACAACTTTATATCAAAAAATGTAAATTTGTAAATTTATATTATTAGATATACACTGTGTAATTGAAAATGAGCTTTTTCATTACACAATTACCTTTACCAGTAATCTTGATGTTTGCCTTAAAATCTATTCTGTATGTTGTAATTCTACATATAACCCAAAGTGATCTTTTCATTGTTGCTGCTGTTAATATTTGCTTGATATACCATTTCCCATCATTTTAATTTTTTCAAACATCTTTACCGATGTGTAATTGACATTCAAACTGCAGCTATGTAAAGGGTATAATTTGTTTGGTCTAATGGATGTATAGCCCAGGAAATCATCCATACAATCAAGATAATAAACTTACCCGTCATGCCCAAAAGTTCCCTAATATCCTTTTCCATCTTTTTCTTTCAATCATTATATCCTATAATAATCTTAGGTTCTCTTATTAACAGCATAGAGTCACATTTTGTATGTCTACTTTATGTTGTGTTTGTTTGAGCTAAGGTACTTCTTGAAGGACATTTTCTTTATACGAGTATGGTGGTAGAAACCCCTCTTGGTTTTTATTTATATGAAATTGCATTTATTTTGTGCTTACTCTTGTTTATTAGTTCTCTCCTGTAAAATCATTGGGATTTCTTTCTGTGTGGTAGTTTGTAGGATACAAAATTGTAGGTTAGCAATTCTTCTGCCTGATTATTTTGAAAGTGACACTTCATTATTGCTTCTACTATTGCGGTTGGAATGGTTTCTGTTTGTTCCTGCTTCCTTTGTTCTTCTCTCTCTCTGTTCTTTCTTTCTGCAGTTCCATGAGATATGTTAGACCTTGTTACTTGATTGCCTGTCTCTTGAGTCGTCTCATAAACTACTAGATCTGTTGTTTGTTTGGTCAGTAAATCTACTTGGACAATTTTGACACATTCTTGGTCTTTTCTCATCATGATATTCTACTCCCTTTTAAAGTTTCATAATTATTTTGTAGTTAGTATCTCAATAAATTATAATTCAATAGCTGAAATTTTTATTTTAATGACTTATACGCATGATAACTTATTTCACATTAAATTAGATGAACTTAGAAGTTTTAGACTCTAAATTAAGAATTTTTTCTTCACCTACAGTGCATCTTAGAAGGGTACAAGTGAAACTTACTAAATGTAAAATATAAATGTCTGAACACAATACCTAAGAAAACACCATGAAAGCCATGTTAACCAGTTCGATGAAAATATTTCAAATTGTATATAAAACCAACACATTGTACCCCATGATTACATTAATGTACACAGCTATGATTTAATAAAAAATAAAAGTAAGTAAATAAATAAAAGAATGCTTTCTTCCTGTCAGAGTTTCTATTTGCCTTTGCTTTGAGCCAGGGGGCACTACTGATCTGGTACCACTCAGCCACCGCTAATTATTCTTGTTTCATATGGTATTTTCAGGCTGATTTTTCCCCAAAATGCTGCAGCCTGAAATTTATTCTGTAACCACAGAGCTGGTATTATCATTTGATCCCAATTTCCTTCTGGGTAAAACCAATATCCACATTTGCTTACAGCCAAGGTTTGGCATTGGCTCAGAGTTTGTTTTGCTTTATTCTCCTGGGAAAGGTCATGGGGTATCTGCAGTGTGTTGCTAATGCTCTTTAAAAATGATAACATATTCTGCTGAATTGGATGGAGTTTTACTATTTAACTGTTGCCTATAGTTTAAAAGTTTTAATTGTATTTTATTGTTAGTGGTTAATGAAATTTGTAATATGTATTTTAAATCTGAAGTTATTATCTGCACCTTTCTCTTGAAAGTAAGTTTGGAAACTAAAAAGCTTTTACTCATAACTATAGTCTTCTGTTATCGTTGACTGGTGAATCAGCTATTTTTTCAGCAAACGGCCACAAAATTGTAGTGGCTTAAGACAACAATATATACTTTATTATTATTTAGGAACCTGTGGATCAATAGGGTAGTCTGCTTATCTGGGCCACGTCAGGTTGGTAAGGGCTGAACTCACTCGTGTCTGTGTTGAGTCACGTGTTAGCGCCACGATTCAGCTGAAGGCTGTTTGGGGCAGCCTCAGACACTTGCTGGCAGGTGTCTCGAAATCCCTATGGGGGGGAACGACTGCCCCATGTGCCGGTCATAATTCAGCAGGCTGGGCTGTGCTTGTTCACGTGGCAGCAGCAAGGTACCCTGAGAACAAGTGAAAGCACACGTGGCCTTTTGGGAACCTGACTTGGAACTGGAACATTGTCACATCCATCACGATCTATTGGTCAGACAAGTTACAAGGCAAGTCCAGACTCACGGGGAGAGATTCCAGAGAAAGGTATAAGAGTAGCAACTGGTTTTTGCAGTCACACTATTTTAGTTTGCCATGTCTTTGGGCCCCAATTCAACTAACCTTCCGTATTCGTTATTAGGCAGAATGTTTCTATGGAAACATTCAACTATGTATTTGAGTGCTTTGAGGTATAGTTGGCATAGAAAAGGCAATTCCAATGCGTGATTCTCTTATTTACCATGTCTTTACATGATTAGTTTGCTCCCTGACGCCCTCCAAATTTACAAATAAGGTCTTGTTTTTTCCTTTCCTTTCCTTTTGCCCTTCCCTTCCCTTCCCTCTTTCCTTTTCTTTTCCCCTTTCCTTTCCTTTCTTCTCTCTCTCTCTTTCTTTTTTTCTTGCGACAGAGTCTCAAGCTGTTGCCCTGGGTAGAGTGCTGTGGCATCACAGCTCACAGCAACTTCAAACTCTTGGGCTTAAGTGATTCTCTTGCTTCAGCCTCCCAAGTTGCTGGGACTACAGGCGCCCGCCCCAGTGCCTGGCTATTTTGTTGTGGTTGTTGCAGTTGTCATTGTTGTTTAGCTGGCCCGGGCCAGGTTCAGACCTGCCATCCTGGGTGTATGTGGGGGCACCCTAAACACTGAGCTACATACAGGCGCCGCCCAAGGTCTTGTTTTACTTTTGCGTCATGTTTTGAGAAATCATTTTTTATTGATGCCCCAATTTTTTTCTATGGGGTTTTTAAAAATCAAATGATTGAGCTCTCTTTCTCTCTCTCTCTTTTTCCTCCATGACTCTCATACCCTCTCATTGTTTTCTTGATTTCAGTTTTGATAAGAACTTTCAGGCTTATCTTTTAATTTCTTTTCCCAGTTCTGGAGTCATTAGTTCATTCTCCAAGCAACTCTGTTTTCTCTACTTAGAAATCATAATCTGTCGTCTTAGTAATTCATTGCTATTGATTTAGTCATTGTTTTCCATAGGCAAATATAGTAATTTTGTATTTTCAGCATAAAATTTATCATATTTTTATATTAATAATACAAGTTCATATTCAGGTCTATTTGTGGGTTTTACATGAACTTGTTGATCTAACATTTGTATTTCCTTTTTTTCATATTTGAAATACTGGTCCTCAAAGCAGTTACTCATTTTCTTTATCTTTCAATTTACATACACAGCATTAAAATAAGAATAACAACACTACTATCAAAAAAATGAGTTTTATTGTTTTTCAATTATTTTAGTTCTTAAATTATACTTCTAGAGACACATACAAATTAATGTGATTTAAAGTCACATGAAAAGTTATTTTATGTATAGCTATTCCAGCAGCAGGATACATATTTAAGATCAATTATTCCATTTTTTTTTATTGTTTGGGATTCATTGAGGGTACAAAGACTTAGCAATTATTTCCTTTTTATTTCCCCATTTAAGAAATGCTTTGTTACATATTTTGCCTGTTTTCAGATTAGTTCTCCAAATTTTCTCATGAGTACGACTGGTCATTTTACATATTTCATGTTTTCAAGGTCACCATATATCCTGGCACCTTTCCTCAGCTTGCCCCTGAACAGATGTTTAGTCTACATGTTGAAGTTATTAATGATTTAGTCCCATTTTTTTAAAATTTAAGATTCGAGGTGTGTGTTGTTACATAATTTTGCTGCACCTGATGTTCATGGAGTTTTGATTTCACCATCCTGTTTTCTCTTCATATGGGGAGTGAGGAGAAGTTGACAGTAATAACTGACCATGGGTTTGTATACATACACGATTGCCACGCTCTGGCGTGAGAGGCCTACAGTCAGTAGTATCTCAGTATTAATGACGATGGATTAAAAAAAAGCAGCCAGGGATACTTAAAGAACTTTAGTGCTTCAAACCTGCCTCAAATTACAGAAATGCTTTAAAAAGATGGGGACGGGAGGATGAAATAGTGCAATAGACAAGCCAGAATAGCAACTTATAGCCAAATGTGGAATTATTTGAGAAACTCAATAACTGCATTGGATTATAACCCAAACAGTAATATAAATATCCATGAGTTCATACTGATATAAATAAATACTTGAATAAATAAATGAGAAGGGGAGGGTAAGTTTTTCCTTACAAAAGAATTCTAATTAATAAATGTAAAAAAATGAGGGGAATAAAAATCATCATTAGAAAAGCTAAGTAATAATCACATAACTTAGAATAGCTAAGTAATACATTATTAGTTAAGTAATAATCACACATTAATGATAAAGTGAATACGTGAAAGTTTGAGGAGGGTAATGACGTAGTCTCAAAGGATGTCCTGCAAGTTATTTATTAGGAGGAAAAAAATAGAAAATGTATAATGAATAAATAAATAAACGGCAACTTGACCAACTGATTGAGGTTAACATTAACAGTAATACAATATATTGATATTAGGCACCCCTTAACATTAAAAAAAGTGTATTACGCTTGTGGTATTCTTACCAGAAATGATTAAACGCAATGTAGTAAGATGATAGCAAACAAATCCAGATTGATGTACATTTTCAAAAGTAATTGTCCAGGACTCTTCACCTGTGTGAGGTCATGGAAAACCAGGAAGACTGAATGCCTGTCACAGACTGGGGTACATTAAAGAGACATGAAAACCAAGTGCAAAGTGGTATTGGGGATTGGGTCCTGGAATAGAAAAAGGGCTTTAGTAGCAAATTTGAGTAAAATTTGTAATTTAGTTAATAGAATCCTACTAATCTTCATTTCACCATTCCTGTGATTGTGCTATACCTATGCAATATGTAAACACAAGAAGCAGCCAGGTGGGGGGTCTATGGGGATTCTCCATAGGGATTCTTTGTTTCAAAATACAAAACTTATAGGCTCGGCGCCTGTGGCTCAATGGGCTGAGGCGCCAGCCACATACACCTGAGCTGGCGGGTTCGAATCCAGCCCGGCCCGCCAAAGAACAATGACGGGTGCAACCAAAAAAATGGCTGGGCATTGTGGCGGGTGCCTGTAGTCCTAGGTACTTGGGAGACGGAGGCAAGAGACTCACTTGAGCCCAGGAATTGGAGGTTGCTGTGAGCTGTGATGCCACGACACACTATCCAGGGTGACAACTTGGGGCTCTGTCTCAAAAAAAAAAAAATACAAAACTTAATAAAACAAAAACAAAAGCAAGAAGCAAATCTGTATCACTACCACAACCCAGAATTCCCATTTGGTTTTTAATTAAATCCCTAATTATATTTCATTTCCAAGAGTGTCTTGGTTATTCTTTAATGCTCCCTATTGACTTCTTAGATTGACTTTATCTGCTATTATGTTTTGATTCTTTATTGTCAGTTATTCTCCACAAATTTATTTTATTAGTGTTTCCTATCACTAGTTTTTATTTGCAGTAATTGGTTGTGATCATTTCTTGTTTGTGATGTTTGCTGATCCTCTTTCATGGTGTTTGTTTCCTTCAGGAGTTTGTAAACCGGAGAATTTTAGGCTCACACTCATTTCCCCAAATTCCTAGGAATTAATTGTTTTCCAAATAGTAGTAAATGGGGATTTTTACTTTGTTTTCTTCTGGGCCCTAGAGGGTTTGGTGGCCCTGGTTTTCACATAACTTTCAAGGTGCAGGGTTGTTCTTTGAATCCTCACGCCCTTCCCATCTCCCAGGGCTCTGGAGGAAAGCTCTTCCCTGCAGAATTGGGAGGCTTTCTGCTCTGGCTTCTCCACGTCCGTGGCCTGAGACCAAGGCTGATATGCCCGTGTGGGTCCTTAAAGCCCAGCCATGGGCCCTTCATCCTAAATTGAGAAACAAAATCCCTATGGTCCCCACTCTCAAACACAGAATGAAGTTTTAGCTTTAATTTCTTTATTTCTGGCACCTGGGGGTTTTCCTTTATTTTGAACATGGCTCTCTGGAGATTATAAAATATATATATAATCCATTCTTTTTGTATTTATAACTGGATAATACGTTAGTGCCACCATCCTAGTCTGCTGTATTTGTCCCATTATCCTACTCTGCTATATTTCAGCTTATTTCTTAAAGTGACCCACCTATATTCCCTCAAAAATGTAAATACATTAACGTATTGGACCAATTTAAGAGAAACACAGTTTAGTATTTCCTTCAAAAGTATAAAACGTTTCCTTCTTTACATGTTTAAGTAGTAATTTATACGAACATGCCTATAATTCTGCAGTAAAATGAAAACGACTTGGGAAATTTTTCCTATAATATTTAAAAGATTATTGTAGCAGAGAGTGTCTTCGGCTGAAAGGGATGTGAGGCCGAAAGTTGTATGGTCCTCATCATCCTTCCTCCCATTTGAGGGCATAAGGGAACATTGGATTTTCTACTTGAGAATATATTTTTTCACTCTGTTATTACACATTTAAGATTTTTCGTTTTGTTCTTTTTTTATCCTAATGGGGAAAAAATGATACTTTTTTATTAACACGCACATTAGGAAATGTATCATTTTATTGCATAGTAAATTGTTATAGTAAGTCACATTTATGTTCCTAAATGCATTTTCTCAGGGCTTTCCTCTGTGTGTGTGTGTGTGTGTGTGCGAGAGAGAGAGAGAGAGAGAGAGAGAGAGAGAGAGAGAGAGAGAGAGTTGGCTTAGATCCCTTAGACAGTTAATGAACGTTCAGGTACCCCAGGGGAGGCTGATTCAGATCACCTCTTTATTGTGAAGAAAACAGGTTCATATGTCTTCAGTAGTAGGTGCTGGTGAGACTCTGTCAGCTGAATATTAACAGAGCTGTGGACTTTTTACTGGTAAGTTCCCACCTCCCCATTTCCCAGTGTGAGCCTGGGCTTTGACAGCACCAGGTAAAGAGATTTAGTTGCAGATGTTTGTTTGGGGGCTGATGATACCAGTTTGTGTAGAGTGCATGCCAGCGGGTGTGAAATGAACCGTGCATTTCCAGAATTTTAGCATGAATATTAAACACATTTGTCTCAGGAAACTTTTCTTCTTATCGATGGAAAAACACGTATCTATCAGATACTTATTGTGCCTGACAAACCCAGCTAAAAACAAAGGTAGCCAACAGAAAATGATTTTGACTCTTACAGAGAATTCCAGTAGTAGGTGCTCGAATCACGTCCTCAGGCACATGAGTTGCTGATAAATTGCCACAGAGAACCTGGGAAAAAGCAGCTCCTTTTAGAGTTGAAAGGATGCAATAAACTCTTAAGAATAATTTTCTTAAATCTACCTAATAAAATGTCACCTTATGAAGTACCCCAAAGAAAAGGCTATTGTCATTTCTGCGTTTGAAGAAAATTGAAAAATTTACTGGGGGAAATAAATTCACATTCTCAACGACCTAGAAATAACTCTGACAATGACCGTTACTCTTAATCGAAAAGGAAACCAATTAGCGCATACACACTAGCCTCTGCTTCTTCGTTCCTAGTACCAAGGGGGCTTTAGGTCAGGTGGATGAATGGAGGCGTGGGGTAAATGGCAATGGGAAATGAGGAGGAAATAATGTTAAGCGTTTTGTACATATGAAACCTAATTCTCAATTATGCGATGAAGAAGCTCTTATTATCATCTCTATTTTACAGATGAGGAAACTCAAGTACAGAGCGTCACAGTAAGTGATGGAGCTGGGATGTTCCTCACTACTGTGAGTGTCTGACTGTCAGAGGTCAGGGAAGGAGTTCAGGGTTAAATGAATCACACAGGTCCCTGAGGGGCTGAAATGTTTTAGTCTATGCTTTTCAGTTAAGTATAAAGATGCCAACACATAGGATATATTTCCATCCTACCAGCTTTGTGCTTCCCCTTCCTCTTATTAAAATTGATTTCAGGAATTGTCAGGAGAGTGTATAAATCATGCTCACTATATCATTATCAGCACCCTGGGTGCGTCCTATCATAGGAAAAAAGTTATTAATGTTTCAGAACCAGAATCATTTAAAATTGTGAACTGTTCCTTTGTATCTTGTGGGCCATGCTGCAAAATAGAATATAGTTATTTAATCACCTCTCTGTGGCACCTTTTCTTTACAATCAAAGAAAGATTTGACCGCATTTTAAAATTATGTGCAAATTTTATACTGAACCTTAATGAGAACTAACATCGATTCTCTAAATTTACTGCTAAATGTCTTTCAATTCAAGAAACTCTGGCTTTGCATTACCTCTGTGATAAGAGCAAAAGCAATTACATGGTTGTTTTTTAATTTCTTTAGTTCTACACTATATGATAGCCACAATCTAGCCTTTGATTCTAGTTGATACACATTCCCTAGATCATAATATCTCATTTATTTTTTAACAACTGTACTTGTGTAATTTTTGGAATATTTTTCTTTATATTGTGTTGACATTTATCTTGCCATTATTTCTATTCCATTGGGTTAGTTTTGGTCCTGGTAAAGCCATCAGCTCCACTGTGGCCCTGTTCACGTGACAGTCCATTTAGATGTTCTGAATCAGCTGTCAGGTAGACGCCCACGGATTGTTTTCTTTTTTGAAACAAAACATCCTCAGTTTACTCAACCATTCTCCAGGATGTGGTCTTCTCCCTTCTTGCTACTCATTACCTCATCTCAACCCATCCTGCTTTGCCAGGAGAACAAGAGAGAGAACTTCCCAAGATGAAAAACAATTCTGCTAGGAATGACCAGCCAGAGTGTGCAAAGACAAAATTTATTCTGGATTTTTTTTTCTATTGATGCATCTAAGCCAAATGAGCTCACATCAGACCATTTCAATAAGAAAAACATATGAAAAAAAAGGGATTACATAGGTAGATGAGATTCTGGAACTAACTTGTATATCAATTTTTTGCTTTAGGAGTGAAGGCCAGTATGAAGACATTTATCTTCTAGAAACTAAACATTGAGTATTCATATTTCTGTGGTTTTCTCTGCTTGCAATGTTCTCCATCTTTCTCATCTATTTGCCAAACATCTGCTCATCTTCTGAGCTCCTCCTGTGTGAAAAATTCCTGCCTGCCCTGAGCACAGCACCGATGAGGGGCATGGAGGGTTTTGTTTGTAGTCACAGCTGACTGAGCATCGAGGTGGGACACCTCAGTTCATAGGCTGGGCCCTACAGCTGTAGGAATAGCTGGGTCACAGTGATAGGGCACTGCAATGGCTTTTTGGTTCCATGCAAGCTGATGTGCAGGGGATAACATCCATAGAGAGGGGAGGGCAGAACACGTGTACAGGCAGAGACAAGACTCTACAACTGGGAGACCATGTGCCCAGAGTGGCTGCCTGTACTTGCTGGTTATTTCTAGTTCATAACTGTGTTTTCAATAAACTCTACTTTGTTTGAGATGAAGTGAGGTTCCTCAGTATTATTTGAAACAGGAACAGCCCTTACCAAAGCATCTTCACATGGAATGATCACTTGCCATCTAAGCTCCCCCTAAGTACCTGGGACTTAGGTCCTTGATAAAACCTGTTACCTTTCTTGCTGTCTTCTAGACTGCTAAGCAGAGTGTCCAACCTGTGACCTGTGGGCCACGTGTGGCCCAGGATAGCTGTGAATGTGACCCAACACAAAATCATAAACTTAGTTAAAACGTTATGAGACTTTAAAAAATTTTTTGTGAATTTAATGGTGTGGTTCTTATTTTTTGTCAGATTAATATAAGGGTACACGTGATTAGGTTACACTGCTTGCATTTGTTAGAAATAGTCCAAGTTGTAGTTGAGTCCTTCACCCAGAAAGTGAGCCATATACCCCTGCGTTGTACCTGTTAGGTGAGAATTTACCAAGCTCCCTTTATCCCCCTTCTTGAAATTTATTGTATTTTTCTTTTATGTGGGCATCTGGTTGTTCATCTACAGAGTCCATTTTTCCATTCTTGTGATACTTTACTTAGGAGGAAGTTCTCCAAATCCTTCCGGGGAAATGGAAAGGATGTGAAATCTCCATCTTTTTTTATGGCAGAATCATATTCCATGGTATACATATACCACAGTTTATTTGTCCATCATGTGTTGATGGGCACTTGGGTTATTTCCACATCTTGGCAATTGTGAATTATGCTGTGGGATTGTGGGATCAAAAAGTATTCTTGCATAAAACATCAAGAAAATTTATGTATGGAATCTTTTAAAATGCATAAACATCATTCAAATCATCATCAAGACTGGATTTCAGTAAGGGCAAAAGGTTGAATCAACACCAATTCCAGGAATTCCTTAAAAGTATCGATGCTAACTGTAGCAATATCATTTACTTTTTGGATGTAAGATGGCTAAGTTGAGGCCAAATGTTGACAGGATTTTTTAACTTGCAATATGTTATCAAGTCATCCCCAAACCAAGTTTGTGTCAGAACATGATGATGAAAATTGGCTTACAGATTTAGCATTTTTAGTGGATTTAACTGCTCATTTAAATGCATGAAACAGGCATCTTCAAGGTGAAAACCAATCTATCAATACAATGTTTAAAATGGTGACAACATTCCAAGTGAAACTGAACTATGTCAAGCTCAAATTAAGGCAAACAATCTTATGTATTTTGACATTTTGACTATGTACAGTTCTATTAACAGCAAAGAATACACAGCCTTGCTTTTCAGTTTGATACAAGAATTTGAAAACAGATTTTACGATTTCCAGGAACATAAAAGTAATCAATATTCTGCTGCCTTTGTGACTCCATTTTTAGTTGACATAAATATGTTACATACCAATTTTCCGATGGAATGCATAGGGCTGCAATCTGCCACTCACCTTGAAGAAAAATTTGATTCTATCTCTTTCCTGGACTTTTATAGGCCCTGTCTTCTCAGAGGCAAATACCCGTCGCTTCACAGTCATGCTTTATTCATGTCATTCCTTTTTAGCAGCACCTACATTTGTGAGCAACTATTTTCAAGAACGAATATATTAACTGTAAAATTAGAACCAAAATATCAGCGGAGCACCTTCAGTATCGAATGAGAATTGCAACTGCTTACAGGAAGCCAGATATTGATGCATTATTTTCAAAACTAAAATGTTAAATATCAACCAGTTTTATGTTGACCACGTTTCTTTTACTTCGATAATAAAAAATAACAAAAAACCCCCAAAAGATATTTTATTGCTTAGATATGTCTATTTTCTATATTGTGATCACAAACTTGGGACCTCCTTAATGATTGTAAAAGACTCTCTGAACAGGCTGCAGCCTAATTAGGATTATGATGTGAGGACATCTTTGCTTATCTGTGGGGCAGATATCCCAAAATCTATGCGTGGACCCTCCCCTTCTTTTGTTCCTCACCTTTTATTACTGTTTGCACATTTAATGTGTAGCCCAAGACGACTGTTCTTTTTCCAGCGTGGCCCAGAAAAAGCAAAAGTTTGGATATGTCTGCTGTAAACCTTCCTGATAATTGAGATGTTCTTGATAGACATTTCTTGGTATAATAAGCCTTTGTTAAGTGAATTTGTTGTTGCATCAAACAATATTTTAAGGGTTATGTATTCTAAGTTATGATTTGCTGCTTGAAGTATCTGTAACATTTGCTAGGTGTTGAGTATTTTTGAAATTCCTATAAAATTATGGAGCTTTGTTCTGAGATGTAGTTAAGGCACTTGGGAACAGTCTTATACTCTGAAGTCTTATATTTAAGAGTCATAAAGATCAGTGCCTTGTTTAGGCCTAATTATTCCCCATTACTGAAACAAAAGCATTCTAAGTTACTGCAACTGTTGCCCGTAAGATTTTTCCAGGATGCCTGTGCTACGAAGCATTTTCTTTTTAGCCTCATGTGAATAAATCACTACTTCTTCCCGCTGATCCTTTCAGATTGTTTTTTCCTGGATTCAAGTAGTCTCCTCATATACCTATGCTCCCACTTATCTGCTGATTACTCGAGGAGGATTCTCTGCAGATCTGTGGAATTTTGTCTTTGCTACGCTTCCCTCCTCTCTATCCCGTCCTACAAGATTCACCTGTCTTGATTTCCTCGGACTGTTGAACACTTTCCACTTAACAGGGCGTGCGCCAGGCTCTGGGAGGGTCCCGGTCCGTAATCAGTACAGGGACACTGGCTCGTGGAAGTGCCAGAGCAATCACTGGACGCCCCTCGTTTGTTACTCATCTCTGGGCTTACTGTTCTTCATTTCCTCATGTCTTGAAAACTTTTTTTTAAAATATACATTTTGTCTGGTTGTTATTTTCATTGTTTGGGGTGAAAGGGCAAACAACCAGAGCTATTGTTCTATCTTGGCTGGAAGATGGTGTTGTGTAACACTCGCTGACTGCTTAGGAAAATTTGATAAATAGTGTAGTCAGTACACTGCCTGTATTTTGTCCACCTGGGAGATATTTTTGATTTCTGGTTAGAACCTTCAGCAAAGAGATGTATGTCTTGCTCACGATTTAAAGCAGACCTTTTGTGCTGTAAGTGTGTCTGACATTATAATATGTGTTAAATTGTTGGTTTTATTGCTGCTCAAAATCAAGGCTGAAGTTAAAGGCAATGAGTTAATAATGAATTAAGATGCCATTACATTTTTTTAAGAAGAAACCCAATGAACCATTTGAGTAAAAATAGTTTCCCAAGAACTTAATTCTGTAAAGATAATTATCTGTTTTAGATGGCTGTAATTTTCAATTATGTTTGGTTAGCTTCTGAATTGTGAGTGTGGGAGGTGTTGCAAGACTTAGAAAGTTAGTTGATCTGTAATTTGTGCAATTCCTTTCCAATGTGCAGGGGAGCCAAGCATATTTAGGAAGAGACCAAGGGCTTGCACTCAAGAAAGTTCTCCAAATATAAACATATGTGGCTCTGTGAGCATGAAGCTGCACAAAAAATACTACTACTAATATTGCTATCAGTAACAAATTATGTGTACATTTTCCTTAAAACAAGTGAAGTGGCAAAATGATTTTTGCCTCCTAGATCACCCCCTTACCTGTGAGGTCCCCCTAGAAAGAAATTCTTCTTCTTGCCAAATGTTTATGCATAAAGAATAGACCTCCCAATCTCATAGTTCCTAACCAAGTGCACCAGAGTGGTCAATCACAGCAAGACCTTCCACTCAGAAGCAGTCACAGCCTCTGCTATGGAGAAAGCTCTCACTGATTGGCAGGAGAATAGATCTTGCCCCCCACTTTGCACCTGTGCTGAAAGAAGGCTGATAACTGAGGGAAGCCAGACAGGAAGGAATTTCCCAGATTCCTTGTGGAATGCTGATCTCAGGCCATTAGTCAAAGAAGAGTGTCCAGTGAAGAGCAAACGATTTCAAAAAAATATTTCTAAAACCCAGCAGAACTTTTCGTCACAAAAAATCGCAAATGCTTCCCTGAGGTTCCACGTTCGTGGTAATTCTTCCAGTTGTCGGCCTCTGCCAAATCTGAACTCCTGTGTCCACATCAGTCAGATCTTTGCTCTGAAGATCACATACATATACTGCAGCTCTTCCTCTAGGGATTTGATTAAATAAAACAAAACAGGGAACTCCAAACTATTGGATATATCTTTTATGTCTTTTTTTTTTCTTTGCAGTTTTTGCCGGGGCTGAGTTTGAACCCGCCACCTCTGGCATATGGGGCCGGCGCCCTACTCCTTTGAGCCACAGGTGCTGCCCTCTTTTATTTCTTTTATTAACTTAAACATAAAAACCAACTATGGCCTCTAAAATATTGCAGAATTAAATGTCCTTGATTCTCAAGTCTCAGAAATGAAAATCCAGGCCACTTCATACAAAAAGACGTGGTGTAGGGGGAAGTTCGGAGTCCCAGTGTGGACTAATGCGTGTACTTGTGGCGCAGACACCAGGTCGGCCACTCATGGGCCTGAGGAATCCTTCTTCCCTTGTGGACTTGGAGGCCTGAGGAGGGGCAGAAAGCAAGGAATGATTTGTTCATGGGAAGTAAAAACCATAGGGATGACTAAGGATCATTGTTGATGGTCGAGAGGCTTAGCTGACGTCACTTTCTCCCTTGGACTCAAAGAAACCTGTCCATGGGCTGGGAAGTAAGATATTAAGGGTCACAAATTGGGGGTGAGATGATGGGTGAACTGTGCTTTCTCCACCACATTAGTAACCACAGGATTGGTAGTGTGTATTGTGAATTATTTTTGTGTTTTCCTGAAGACAGTGCAGATCACACCAGTCTGGAGGGCACTCTGTGTAATAACGGACTCACGTCCACAGGGGCCTAGTCTGTCTTTCCCCTGAAGTGCTAGATATGAATATTGAATACAATAGGCTATGGGTTGCCAGTGGTGACAGTCATCATTTACTAGGCCCTGGTGTCTCTGGCCAGTACCTGGCTTCTGAGGCCTTGTTCTCACTGCTCAGTCTCCAGACATAGATTTCTGAATCCTCCTGTTTAGATCATCTTCCTGAACTTGAACACTATTTCCTTTAAGAGCCTGTGAAATTTGCATTATCCTTCTAGTTTTTTTGAATGAAAGAACTATAGCTACATTGGGTCGGATAATTCTTTAGCGGTTGAACTGTCTCCCTCAGTGCTCAGCTCTGTCTCAGGTCACTAAGTGCCAGTAGTACTCTCTCCTTGCAAGAAGCAAACATATCGGCACACATTTCAGACATCCTACCCCAATCAAGTGCAGTTGCCTGTACCTGACCCCTCAACCACTGCCTGCCCGGACTTCTAAACCTTCGATGCCCACTCCAGACCACTTGCTTTCATCCCTAATGCCAGGGCTTTTCTTTGGGTGGCACAGTTCTCTTTCCCTACACTTGCTGTCCTGCCACCAATGTCCCTTTTCCTAAATCCACTCTCGGCTATCATGTGTAAATTCAGAATGTTTTGTATTTGCACAAAAATTCAGAAGGGGCTGACGCTCACTGTGGCCTGTGTTTTATTTATTTTGCTGATTTGAAGTTAGAACCAATAACCATGGTGTATTGAAGGGTATCTCTGAACTTACTAATCTCTATTATTTTGATAATACTTATTTATGAAACACATTTACACACAGGTATGTGTGTATACATATATATGTGTGTACATATACACCCATGGAAAGTCAAATATAATAATAAAGTATTTCACAATGTAAAAATACCTTAGAGTCTTAATCATAGTGAATTCTTAAGAAGAAGAAAAGAAGCTGGGACTTTCATTTTGTAAATGTCAATGTCCAAAGGAGAAGAAAATTTTTTCATTGGTTCAATCAAGGAGGAAGCATAAAGGAGTTTAAATTACAAAAATTGTGAATTAGGTGAAATATAAAACATTTTCTAATTGAGTCCTTATCTCTTGATGTGCGTATTTGTCCTGGTCTATATTTCAAGTAAGTAAATTCAGTTAGGAATGCAGAGATTATAGCCAGAGAGAGCATCACTTGATTCCAAGATCTGTCTGTAGAGTCCGTGCACATTCTCCTCGGATTCATTAACTTGATTCCACAAATACCAGTGAGCCTGCCCTGTGCCAAGCACCATGCTTCAGCAGCTCAGTGCCTTTCTTATAAATTAATAGTTTACTTATACCAAGGCTTTTCTTGTATCTAATTCAAAAGATTAAGTGGCGCCTGTGGCTCATCAAGTAGGGCTCCGGCCCCATATACCAAAGGTGGTGGGATCAAACTCAGCCTCGGCCGAACTGCAAAATAGAAAAATAGCCAGGCATTGTGGTGGGTGCCTGTAGTCCCAGCTACTTGGGAGGCTGAGGCAAGAGACTCACTTAAGCCCAGGAGTTGGAGGTTCCTGTGAGCTGTGTGACTCCGTGGCACTCTACTGAGGGTGATAAAGTGAGACTCTGTCTCTACAAAAAAAGAAGAAAAAAAAAAAGAATTCTTGATAATGAGTAATAAATAAAGTTGTGATTAGAAATCAGGCTTCAGCTTGGGCTCCAATGACCTACCTAATTCCCCCGATTCTTATATCTGAGATTAAAGGTCCCGAGATCTCCTCTGACCCTATTTGTATACCCTTGGTCACCTTCTCTTGCCTGATTGTGATGGCTAAGACTTCCATTATAATGTTAAAAAGCCATGAAGACAATGGGCAACCTTGCTTGGTTCCGGATCTGAGTGGAAATGTTTTCAATTTAACTCCATTCAATCTGATATTGGCTGTGGGTTTGCTGTAGATGGCCTCTATCAGTTTAAGAAAAGTCCCTTCTATACCTATTTTCTTAAGGGTTCTGATCATGAAAGGATGCTAGATATTGTTAAAAGCTTTTTCTGCATCTATTGAAAGAATCATATGGTCTTTATTTTTTAGTTTGTTTATGTGATATTTGTAGATTTATGTATATTGAACCAACCTTGAGACCCCCAAGATACACTTGGCCATGGTGTATAATTTGTTATGTTGCTGGATTCTGTTTGCTAGGATCTTATTGAATATTTTTGCATCTATGTTCGTTAAAGATATTGGTCTGTAATTTCCTTTTCTGGTTGAGTCTTTTCCTGGTTTAGGGATCAGGGTGTTATTTGCTTCATAGAATGTGTTGGGAAGCATTCCTTTTTTTTTTTTTTTTTTTTTTTTTGATGTTTTGGAAAAGTTTAAGTAATATAGGTACTAGTTCCTCTTTAAAGGTTTGCTAGAATTCTGATGTGAAGCCATCTGGTCCCAGATTCTTCTTTTTTGGGAGATTTCATATAGTTGATTCTATTTCAGTACTTGATATAGGTCTGTTCAGCATTTCCAATTCTTTCTGATTAAGTCTAGGAAGTTGGCATGGTTCCAAGTATTGGTCAATTTCTTTCAGATTTTCATATTTCTGAGAATAAAGTTTTTGTAGTATTCATTAAGGATTCTTTGAATTTCTAAGGTGTCTGTTGTTATTTCATCTTTGTTATTTCTGATTGGTGATGTTAGGGATTTTAATTTTCTATTTTTGGTTAGGTTGGCCAAAAGTTTATCAATTTTGTTGAATTTTTCAAAAAACCAACTTTTTGATTCATTGATCTTTGAATAATTCTTCTGTTTTTCATTTCATTTAATTCTGCTCTAATTTTAGTCATGTCTTTTCTTCTGCTGGGTTTGGTGTTGGAATGTTCTTCCTTTTCCAATTGTTTAAGGTGTCCCATTAAGTTATTGACTTACTGTCTTTCTGTTCTCTTGAGGAAGACTTGCAATGCTATAAATTTTGCTGTTAGGACTGCCTTTGCTGCATCCCACAGATTCTGATAATTCATGTCTTCATTTTTGTTTTGTTCTAAAAATTTGGCAATTTCCTTCTTAATCTCATTGATGACCCAGCTATCATTCAGCATAAGTTTATGTTGTTTCTATGTCTTTGTATGATTATGCAGATTCCCATTATTGGTGAATTCAACTTTTATTGTGTGATGATCTGAGAAAATAACGAGGAATAATTTCTAGACTTTTAAATTTGCCAAGTTTAGACTTGTGACCTAAGATGTGATTGATTTTGGAAGATATTCCATGGACTGATGAGAAGAATGTGTATTCAATTTTGTTAGGATGAAATGTTCTATAGATGTCTGTTAAATTCAATTAGTATGTGAACTTTAAGTCCAAAATTTCTTTGCTTAGTTTCTTTTTTTTTTGTTTTTGTAGAGACAGAGTCTCACTTTGTTGCCCTCAGTATAGTGCCGTAGTATCACACTGCTCACAGCAACTTCCAACTCCTGGGCTTAGGCGATTCTCTTGCCTTAGCTTCCTGAGTAACTGGGACTACAGGTGCCTGCCACAATGCCCGGTGATTTTTTTGTTGCAGTTTGGCCGAGGCAGGGTTTGAACCCACTACCCTCAGTATGTGGGGCCAGTGCCGTACTGCCTGAGTCACAGGTGCCGCCCTCTTGCTTAGTTTCTTAATGGAGGATCTATCCAACACTGCCAAAGGTGTATTAAAATCTCCAACTATTATGGTGCTGTAAGGTATTAAATTGCTCATGTCTGTCAGTCTCCTTTATAAATTAAGGAGCATTCTGGTTGGGCACATAAATGAATAATAATAATAATTGAAACCTCATCATGTTGAGTTTTTCTATTAACAAATATGAAGTGACCATCCTTGTCTTTCCTTACTTTTGTTGGTTTAAAGCCTAATGTATCTGCAAATAAAATTGCCACCCCTGCTTTTTTCTAATTTCTGTTTGCCTGGATTACAGATGTCCATCCCTTTACCCTGAGTCTATATTTATCCTTTAAGGTAAGATGAGATTCTTATATGCATCAGATATCTGGCCTGAGTTTTCAGCCAACTTATACCTCTTAAGAGGACAATTTAAACCATTCACATTAGTTGAGAGTATTGATAAGCCTGGGAAATATTTTGGGTGTCAAGTTTTTTGAAAGTCCATTGGACATTTTAAAATTGGTCAAGAATTTCAGAGTCTATATGAAATCAGCACATTGTACTCCATAAATGCATTAAAGTATACATGATCTATGTGTATATGATTTAATAAAAAAATAAAATAAATAAATAAAGGTCCCAAGGGGCTGAATGGTAGGTTACTCATCGCCACAGAGTAGTAGAATCATTTGTCTCCACAAAGGGAAACATTTTATAGCAGCAAATGAAGGCAGGAACAGACAAGCACTGTGAGCCTGCTGAGACATTTCAAGCTCCCATTCTAGATATCTTCAATCATAAGAGCTTTGCGGTGCTAAGACACTGCTTGAAGTGTCTTGTTTTCCAAGTCTAAGTGCCAGTACACCGTTAGTTCATGAAGCTGAATATTGCATTTGAATTTATTTTTTTAAGGAAATGGAAGGATGGAGCAGCTGAACCAGACTAAAGCTCATACTCTAGAGCAGGGGTCCTCAAACTATGGCCTGTGGGCCACATGTGGCGGTGTGAATTGTATTTGTTCCTGTTTTGTTTTTTACTTCAAAATAAGATATGTGCAGTGTGCATAGAAATTTGTTCATAGTTTTTTTTTAAACTATAGTCCGGCCCTCCAACAGTCTGAGGGACAGTGAATTGGCCCCCTGTTTAAAAAGTTTGAGGACACCTGCTCTAGAGGATGCACTTATTTTGTCTTCATCCATTGCCTTGCATCAGTGAAAAAGTTTGGAAAGCATTAGGCTAGCAGAAGGAGTTTTTTTTTTTTTTTCCTAATAAACAATAAATATATCTACATAGATCCAGATTAGCAAAATGGGAACCTTTACTTCATCTAATCAAATTCATTTCATCTTGCAAAGAGGAAAAAAAAGCAATAAAGCCAAAACAGTAAGAATAATCATGAAAATTTATCTGTAAATAAATAAGTTCAAATAGCAATGCTTTCAGATATATCTACTTTCAAATCTCCTAATCATTTTCATGATGGAATTCTTCTGCATCTAATATATGTCTTGTTATCGTGACTGTTTTTTTGCCCTACCAAAAGATAACCTTGAGCAAATGGATGTTCTGGTCCCAATTTTTCATCTATAACATAAAAAAGACACTTTTTTGCCTACCTGTCTTATCAAGATAAAGTGAACAATAAACTTATCCCATGGTGAGCTTTGACCTATAATAGCAGCAGAATTATTTGCTTAGAGCATGAAACAATTGATATAATTTGAGTTGTAAAGTGTAAGCATTTTATTCATTTTATTACCTATGATCTTACATAGGGAAGAAAAGCTATTAATTTTATGTGCACTAGTAAATTTTCCAATGCTGTTTATAAGGATGATATTGTTTTTGTAAAATCAAAGGATACAGAACAAATGTTTTATCATTTCAGAATGTGGCGGAAATTAAATGAACACTGATGTCCAATGTATTTTTTTATTTAATTAGAATTTGCCAATAGGAATTCTATTTTTTTTGACTAATTTTCAGAAACATTTTAAAATGTTATTGTATAAATGTCAAAGATTCTTTTATTATTTATGAGTGCATCAAAGTGCTTTGGCTGTCCCATAGGCAGGAAATGACTTCATCTCCTTATTTCTATTAATTTTAATTGATACTAATAAAGATCAAAAGTTGGACATTTGGAAGAAAACCAAAAAATCTGTTTATGGAAACAAAAGATGGAGAATACTACATTTTGAACTTTCATTCTCTCAGATGTTAACTCAAGAACTAACTTTTTTATATTCAGTTTATATATACACCTATGCTTAACATTAATTATATAATTTATTAGTGAGTTTATGTTATCTCTAATAGATATAGTTCAGGCTATATGTGAAAATTTAATATGTTCATGTAGTTTATAAAGATCAAATTAGTGTATGTGGTTGTTTTTTTTTTTTTTTTTTTTGGTTTAAGCTGTCATTGTTGTTTGGCGGGCCCAGGCTGGATTTGAACCCACCAGCTCAGGTGTACATGGCTGGCGCCTTAGCCTGTTGAGCCACAGGCGCTGAGCCTATGTGGTTGTTTTTTATTGTACAAAATGAATATTCTTCATTCTTTATCTTTCAGAACTTCCCAAAGGATCCTTTTGCTAAAGCAGTAATTTTTCAACTTTAATGACTTATAGATAATAGGTCATATAAAGTTAAATGTATGAGACTCCCTTTGAAAACATCAAAGTTTCTATCAGAAGTTTGGTTCTTGCTGTGGGTGCCCTTGAACTCCGTGTCTGTGAAATTGAACATCACATCTAATTCTAATGACTCTACTGTTTGACATTCATTTCAATATAACCACATTCTTAATATGATGTGACTATAGAAAAAAAAAGTCCCTCAGCAAACTCTCCCATGAAGGAATAGTTCCACTGATGAATTTGTAGAATTAAAGTATTCTTTGGCTTTATATGTAGGAAAAATCACAATATATAAAATGTTTGATTTGGCTTTAAAGGCCTAGTATAAAGTCAAACATGCAGTGTACCTACATAAGTCATCGGAGAAATAATCTGATTAAAACTAGCCCCTTCAAATCAAAAATTGTGTAGCTATCTGATACCAAAGACCTGTCGCAGCTCATATAAAAGCTGCCCTGATACCAAAGACCAATGGCAGCTTATACAAAAGCTTCATGACTAGTTAGATTAATATGATATGTCAGTGTTACCGGACAATATGAGGAGACTGAAACTTATAAGTAACTAATATATGTACATGGAGATAACTGTAATTTAAGAGGGGTTGTATTTAATTTTCTATGATCAAATATGAGCAACATTTATATTGTTTCTACTTAATAATGTTGTTAATTCCATCCACAGATCTATCTCCACTAAATATCTCAATCCTAAGGAATCCTATTCTGTAGCATAGGATTTCTTAATGTCACTACTACTGACATTTTTGACCAAAGAATCCCTTGTTATCAGAGGTTGCCCTGTCCAGTGCTTTGTGGAAATTTAACAACATCCCTAGTTTCTACCCACTGGATAGACAGTAGCACCTTTCCACTCATCTCTCTATCCCAGTAGTAATAAATATCAAAAATATCTCTAAACATTGCCAAATTTCCTTTAGAAGCAACATCATCCTGGTTGAGAACCACTACTCTAGAGCCAAGAGGAGGAAAGTCCTTTCTCTCAACTCATTCTCTCTCTGTCCTGGAAGCAACTCTCTCGTGATGGCTTGGCATTCTACCTAGTCATAGAGAGGGGTTACATTTTGTGCTTCTATTTAAAAACATAGCTAAATTTTACTGACAGCTCTGAAAGCAAAATTTCCCTGTTTGGAATAATGTCCAATGATAACTTGTCTCAGTTGACTTACTGCAGGAACGAAGCTTTCCAAGGGAGTGTACTGCTTCGTTTCTTTTTGTACCTGCACGGCAACAGGGATACTTGAAACTAAAAATTCTTCTTCTATGTCTTCTGGAGTACATCATGATCAGCTATTTATTACGCAGCTTTTGATAGGTTTTTATGTGCGAATCAGATGGAAACTTGTTGGTTGTAGATAGCAGAGATCTCAACCTATTGTCTAAAGTCAAGGGCAATGCCTACTTTGGTCTAACTCAATGAAAGGGCAACACAGAAACTCCACCTCCTGGCCACAGTGCTATCCTACATGGGTGCTAGTGCCTTGCTTTCCATATGGACGCTCCCAGAATCCTTGAAAGATAAGCGTAATTGAGAGTCTTAAAGATCTTTCCACTTTCAGATCCCGGAGGAAAGAGAGAGCCTTTGGATCTGAGTTGGGGGCCTGTTTTAGCCAAACTGTGTAAGTAGTAATGGGTGGGAAGGAATTAGCAGTACTTAGTTTGCTGTAATAAAATGGGATGTTTTTAAGTACAAAAATAACATGATTATACTTCTACTATGTCTCAGAAAATTAAAAAAATGCAAAAAAATTATAAGGTTGTTGAGAGAAGGAATCCCATCCTACACTTCATTTTATTCCCTGCGGAAATTTCACTGTGTTTTGTCCTCAGCATACACACAGTATAGATTTGTTTAGGTTTAAGGTGGCTTATAAATCATACATCTTTTCTCATGAAGAGATCAAAGCTTTCTTATGTTTAAAAACAAGGCCACAATTCTCAGATTTTTCAGAGAATAGGAGTACCGGGGAGAAGGGTGCTCACCTTTTTTATAAAGGATTAAATGAAGTAGTAATAATTTATATGACTTATCTGAGGTCATAGTAAAATAATAAATTTTCTATTTACACAATATCTTTCTGTGAGAAGGCAAATCAGGCTCAGCGCCCGTCACTCAGTGGTTAGGACACTAGCTGCATACACCAAGACTGGCAGGTTTGATCCCAGTCCCGGCCTGCTAATTAACAATGACAATTGCAATAAAAAAAATAGCCAGGCATTGTGGTGGGTGCCTGTAGTCCCAGGTAATTGGGAGGCTGAGGCAAGAGAATCGCTTAAGCCCAAGAGTTGGAGGTTGCTGTAAGCTGTGACACCACGGCACTCTACCTAGGGCGACATAGTGAGACTCTGTCTCAAAAAAAGGCAGAAAGTAGTTTCTAAGTATGGGAAGTGGACAATGCAAATATATATTATTATTGCAAAGAATTCCTGTCAGTAACAAAGTTGAGTTGTCTTATGTAGTATAAAATCAAAAGAGGAGACTTAATGAATCTCTGGTGCTAGGACACAGAACAAAAAGATCTAGGTATCTACAATCAGATTGAATATAAAAAATAAAGTTATTTACATTGTTTGCTTTGAGATTGACTTGAATGAGAAAATTAAGCTTAGGAAATGTGGAATCTAACTTCCTATCCAATTAAATGTATTTGAAAGCTACACGTTTTTTATATCTCTTGGGGAAAAAAATAAAGCAGACACAATGCATCATCAACAAGAATCCTGGTTTTGATAAATATCATGCTTCATTCACCCCAAAGAATGATAGCGTGCTCCCCCACTGTGCTTTCTAAAGACATGCATCTTTGTACATAAGAAATGCAATTGTCGTTTCACAAAACATACAGCACATTAGGTTAGATGAGGTCTTGTACCTCATCTCATATGTTTTAGCAAAAGCAAGAGCTTTCTCATTTGCATAACAAGTATGTTTCATTTTAAAAATACAATTATTTCTTCCAGTGCAATGAAGATGAGTTTTAAAGTAATTAATATCAAAGGCTGTAAGTTTTTTATTTATGGAAAAAATGCACAATTCTAAATGACTTATGTAAATATGTTCAGATGCACTCTGTACACACGTCCAATGTGATTTATTGAGAACGAAACACTTAATTTTTTCCAACTCAAATAACAATAAATCTGATCTCATAATATTTCAAAAGGATTCCTTTTGTAAGTTGGAGATGATTGCATGTTTATAACTTCGAGAAACCGATACTAATTTGCATAAACAAACAATTTAAAAAACAAAAATCCTATTGTAAATGTCAGTAGAAAGAATTGTAGATGCACCTCTTTTATATTTAAAATAGGTTTGATTTTTGCTGAATAAAGTGTGTCCAATACACCATTTTGCAGCAGGCATTGTTACTGATCTGAGAAACCCTTATTTGCAGAAATGAACCCTGTGGTAAGTTTGGTACAGTTCTGGAGATGTTGGTAAGCAGTAAAAGAAGTCAAGTTTATGGAGAAAGTGCATGCGTTGACTTCAGGACAGAATTGGTGAGCCCCTCGTGCTCAGTGAAGACGAAGAAAATGCTCTGCTGGCAATTGCTATGTTTTTCGATTTTTTTAAATTTATTTTTCTAACACAGGCAAATGAGGAGTTTGCTTATTGTTTGAGGTTTCTGTCACTTACAAGTTATTTGGGTTCTCTGATCCTTAATGTCCTAATTTGTTTTTTAAAAAAGTGATAGCTATTCACAGAATTGCTTGGGGGTTGCATGAGAAGAGGAATGTGGAAGAATTGGGCACAGAGACACAGAGACGGGGACACTGGAGCAGCCACAGTGAATGTTCATTCCCCTTTTTATCCCCCTCCTCCCATCACCTCACCCTCTTAGGTGACTTCCACTTCTGATTCTCTCTCGCTTCTCCAGCTCATACCTGCTATGATCTCTTCCTGGTGGTATCTCTGGCTTTTTAAACCAAAGATTTCAATTCATCCACACAACCAAAAACTACTTGTACCTCTAAATCTATTGAAATATTTTTAAAAAACCTTCATTATAATAATACCCTGATTAATAGTCTATTCCACACCTTGGTTTAAACCTGAAACAACTCTAGTGAAATATAAATATCATCTGTACCTTGGCCTTTTCAGCCATCAAGTAATTTTATTATCTCAGATAAGTTTATCAGACTGACTTGTAGCACAACAAATTGTTCTTGGAATTTAAAAAGTAGAAAGATTTCAATGAAATGTGTTAAATTCTCTGAGTAGAACCATAGGAATCAGATTTTAGGTAGGTAGGAAGAGAATTTGGGCTCTCCTTCACTTTCCTACAAGGAAAAAATAGACTAAATGCTAGGCAAATTTCTTTTCAGATTGAACCTACTTGCTGAATATCAGTATTATGCAGTTACTGTGCTTAGGTCTTTAGTACTATAGCTGGCAAGTAACATGGCAGGGCCACAGCTTAAGATAACCTGTCTAACAAGAGAGCGTGCACTTGCCACTTTGGGGTCTAGGGAACTGCTCTGGAGGTCATAACCCAGATTAAATCACTGGCTTTCAAACCTCCAAGCTGCGGTGGGGCCACAGGGAAGCCTTGATAATGTCATCTTTCCATCTTCCTCTTCCATACAGTACTGGAGAGTATGGGACCATCGGTGCAGCACATGAGGAATATGACTTCTTGTCCTCCCTTCATTGGTTTCCATTCAGCCTCTTCACTAAAAAAGAGGACCTGCCTGATCCTGCACTTACTCTGTCCTTGGCATGGACTTGAACTTGGTTAGGAACCTGATATCCTGTAATCTTTATTGATAGTGAAGATTCCCACCTCTGTATTTCCCTCTGGCCCCAGAAAATTCACCTAAAATTTGCACCCTTGGGGTGAGGGGTCACAGTGTGTGACACACCTCTTGGGAGTGGGACACAATGATAAGAGGGACTTTACGTAACAAAAATGCAATCAGTGTAGGCTGGTTCTTTGTACCCTCAATGAATCCCAGCAATACAATAAATAAATAAATAAATAAAATCTGCATCGTCTTATTGTTTCTTAAATCCTCTTCCAAGAGACCCATAAGAAGAATACCACCAGCAGAACTAGTGATAGTTTAGGAAAGCAACCACATACATCCACCATGGAAGGAAAAACATGCACTTTGAGATAAAATACAACCAGGCTGAGTTCTGCATAATATAACATGCTGGTTCTATGCATTTACAGAGCACTGCTTTGGGCAAATCATTTAATCCCTCATAACTATTTCTTCGCTCATTCATAAAGTTGGGAAAGTAGTACTACCATGCAAAATTGTTGCAATGAGTGCATAAATAATCCATGCGGAATACCTGCAACTTAGAGAATTTCAATATCTAGATGATAATTGACCTATACAGTCGTTTTTGATATAGTAAAAGCTGCACCATTAGATTTTCTTCTTTTAAGAATGTCGGGTCTTTCTTTTTTCTCTTCATAGTATTTACAACCTTGATTCCTAACAGATATATTTTCTCCCTTTCTCTTCCTTCCTTCCTTCCTTCCTTCCTTCCTTCCTTCCTTCCTTCCTTCCTTTCTTTCTTTCTTTCTTTCTTTCGCATTAAAGATAATAAAATATGGATAACATGACTTGGAGAGAAATTTTAGGTTCTGTCTCTGTCATCTTCCCTGGTATCCTTTATTTTCAATTCCAGCCTCAATGACATCAAACATACAGAACTACTATGAAATTCTTGAGCCTAATGGAGGAAAATATAATTTCCGATGCTGCTGCACATTTAATTTCCCCATGGCTGGTACTGCTCTGATTACTGAATGTAATTGTTTTAAGTCACAAAAAGGAAGGATTACAGGGACACACAAATTTGGCAATAACTTCTCAATCTTCAGTTTTATCTTTTATTTCTTCGAGTGAAATTTTGTATCATACTCATTAAGTTTGCTTCATAAATTATATGAGATTCTATATCAGAAGAATTTAATAGTTGATCCTATCTCACGAAGGCTTTCAAAGGCTTCTCTGCCCTATCTTTCCAGCCAATAAATGAGACCCACTCTTCCAACCCCTCTCTCCCCAACCCCAGCACTTTTCTCTGTCTTTTTCTCATTTATCTTTTGGCAAGGTGTTTAAACAACTTTTTTCCTTTCTAAAAAGGTGGTGGACCATTTGGGACCACATTTATTTAGGATTCTTGATTTCCTGTGGTTGCCAGCTAATGCTCAACATATAGTAAAAGCTGATTGAATCTAAGTGTAGTGAGGAAATAAAAATTACCAAGAGCATTGAAATATTATAAGTTTAAAAGCCTGTTTACAACAGTGTTCTTGAAGCATAGCAGACAAACTATTCTCAAATTTCAGAAGAACTTCTAAAGACTCATTTTAATTTGGTTGTGGCAATTGTAATGAATTTCGATTACACTCCCAAATCAGCTTTAAAGTTGTTATCACATAGTATACCTAGAACAGAAGAGTAAGCACCTTCTAAATGTGGCTTCTAAAAAACTGTTAAAAATTTCTCACTCTCTTGTCTTCTCCACTGTCTTTTCCACTTAGTAGGAAAAGAAGAATTTAATGTGAGTGTGGTAGAAGTTATAAAATTTGATTTTTTTGGTACGAGTGATATGTAAATTTAGGATATTTACTGAAAGAAAGTGACTCTGGTTGAATTGGCAATTTCCCTTAAAGGAAGATGTTATGTGGCAGAAATCCAAAGTTATGTAGAGGATACATAATTTTGGTGATGTTCATGGAATTTCCACAGATCCTAATATCCTATAAATATTTCCTTTGATTACTTTATAAAAATATCTATAACTTCTGATGTAAGCACAATAATGATGTTTATGGAATTTCCACAAATCATAATATTCTATAAATATTTCATTTTACTACTTCATAAAAGTATCTGTAACTTCTGATATAAGCACAGCAATGATCAAAAAGCTGGCTAGTTCAAGGTTGTCCATTAATAGAGGAAAAGGAAGAAAACCCCATAAAACCTGCTACAAATTATCATTTGAAAATAATCTTCAGGATGATGAATGTAAACATAGTAGTTATAGCTAATTATATTGATGTATAGTTTTAGTAGGTAGGAATTTAATAAGAAATAATCAAAAATTAAATTGGAGTTATATTGAATTTTCAGTTATCACAGAAATTTACAGCATATATTATATATTGATTTCTTAATAGCCAATGATTTAATATATGAGGTATTAAAATTATCTTTGAGATTTCCTAAATGTCAGATATGAATAAAAGTATTCAAATGAAAGTATTCCTTTGAACTCAAACAGAAAGTATTTCTTAGATATTAAAAGCCCACTGTTTTCAATGAATTTAGTAACAGATTTAATTTAATTACTAAATGTAATTTTTGCAAGCCATTAACAACTCTGTATATATTTTCTGGATTTATTATTATAAAAGGAAAATCTGAAAATTACATATAACTTGACAGGAAAAAAATCTGTACATAGTGCTTTCAGAAAGGTATAGCTGATTCTTTAAAAGATCTTTCTCCACAGTTCTCTCATGTCTAAGACACATGAGGCATCAACGGAAAAATGTTCTAACAAAAATATAATGTGCCAAGTTCATTGTGAGCCTGGAGGCCCATGCAAAGTTTTACTTATGGGTATTTTTTCATTTCTAACCATCCATGAAGTGTAAAGAGAATTAGACTTCTTATAAGTTAAAAGCAAATACAGGGAAAACTCAGGAAATCTAAACTATCTCTATTATTTAAAACTCTTTGATAAAATGAGCTACCAAATTATATATAATGTACTTGGCAACAAAAAGGAAGCAGAAAGTACAAATTAGAACATGGGAAAAACTGAATCATGAAATAAGGCCACCAGAGCGGCTAATATTAAAACACTATATTTTCAAATAATAAAAAAGGCAGTAACTTAACCTTTTAGGACTTCACAAAATGAAATTCAGACCTACTGTTAGTTACAACGAAGGCAAGAACAGAGGGAAGGTGCAAATAAATGTTCCAGGGTTGATGGATAGAAAAGTATTGTTTTCTTGCAAAAGGATGAAAAATACAAGCTAGAGAAGAAAACATCCAAGAGAAGTTCACTGCAAATTTTCCAAGATATTATTTATGCCCTCATAGGGAAATCAAGGAGAGGGTTGAATGCTGAATGGATCACATTCAGATTGTATAAAATTTACACTAGGAAGAGCGGCTAAACCAGTTCCGCCTTATCTTTCCATGTGTTAACAGCGCGCACTGGCTTGCAGCCGTGTGGTGAGTGGGTTGGAGGGGACTCAAGGGTGAAGGAGAGGATGTTGAAGCTGTTCTGATAGTGCAGACAAGAGATAACGAACATCTTGGCTATGGCTGTTTGACGAATTGAAGGCAGGTGAGAGGATGGATTAGATGGCTCTTTAGAAAGTCAGATCACCTAGATTTGGTGAATAAATGGAGAGGGGAACAAATAAATGAAAGGAGTCTGGCATGACATGCAGGTTTGAGCAAAAACAGGTTCTGACCCAAGTGACCTGACTTGCAGAAGCTCAGCAACATGCAGTGAGCATTTTCTGTGCAGTAATGATCCCCTGAGTGTGTGCAACAGTGAGCACCAGGGGTGCCCGGTGATGTTTCCTCGATTTCTTTGGCATGTGAGATACACCTTCAGTGCTTAGGACCTTCGCTAAGATTCTCATTACTGTCCAAATTATTTTAATCAAGAGATAATGACTGTGGGGAGAGAGAGAGATGAATAAGTGAAGCACAGGGAATTGGGGTGGGTCGTATAACAAAACTGTATGATTCTATACGAAAGATGCATATCGTAATATACTTGTCCAAATCCATACGTCATACATATAACATCAAGAGTGAACCCTGGGCCCGGGGCAGTGGCTCACGCCTGTGATCCTAGCACTCTGGGAGGCTGAGGCGGGTGGATTAGCTTAAGCTCACGGGCTCAAGACCAGCATGAGCAAAAAGTGAGACCCTGTCTCTACTAAAAATAGAAAAACTGAGGCAAGAGGATACTTGAGCCTCAAGAGTTAGAGGTTGCTGTGAGCTATGACACCTGGCACTCTACTCAGGGCAACAGCTTGAGACTCTGTCAAAAAAAAAAAAAAATAAAGAGTGAACCCTAATGTAAGTTGCGGACTTTTGGTGATAATCATGTGTCAATGTAAGTTTGTCACTTGTAACAAGTGTACCAATTTGTGGGGATAATGTGAGCGGCTGTGCATGTGTGGGGCATGGGGCATATGGGAAATTGCTGTACCTTCTTCCAAACTTTGCTGTGAATCTGCAACTGCTCTAAAAATATGTCAGAGAGGGAGAGAGTAAAACTGATGGAAAGTGGATGTCCACAAAAGACCACAAAACTAATGTTGAACCCAAGTAAAGGGGTGAGACACAGGGGATGGTGCAGGGTGGGAGGTGGGCTGTGATATATGTTAGGGAACTACATATAATGATAGAGGCACAGGATTCTGTTCAGGGATCAGAAACAAAGAATAGAGATATCTATTCTAATAGAGATATCTGGACCCTGGTGGCTCAGCCTTAATCCTACCACTCTGGAAGGCTGAGGCTAGTGGACTGCTTGAGCTCAGGAGTTCAAGTTGGAGATCAGCTTGAACAAGAACAAAACATCATCTTTACAAACAATAGAAGAACTAGCCAGGTGTTATTAGAGGTGCCTGTGGTCCCAACTACTCAGAAGACTGAGGCAAGAGGGTCACTTGAGCCCAAGAGTCTAAAGTTTCTGTGAGCTATGATGGTATGGCACTCTAGCCTGGACAACAGAGTAATATTCTGTCAAAGAGAGAGAGAAAGAGAAAAGGAAAGAAATATGAGAAAGAAACTAAATAACGTTAAATTCTTTTTTTTTTAAATCTCAGTATTAATACAAGATCTACAACTATTCCATAGAGGCAACTGTAATTCCTATGTCCCAGGAACACTTAAGAGCATGTAATACACACTTTCTCAGTCCAAGATATTTTGTCTTCTTTTTTTCTTTTGTAAGGTTCTCTCTTAGTCCCTAGAATGTATTACATATAAACCATAACCCATACATGAAGAGCACATTTTCTACTTTGAATCCCTGTGGAATAATCTCTAGGAATTGAAAAACAATTCAACGCATTCTTAATTGAGCATGTATTGTGTTCCATGTACTGTTCTTGGTGGTGGAGAGACATTTTAATAAACAGAATAAATAAGGTCCCAGCCTTTGTGAAGCTTATGTTCAGGCTAAGGAAGAGAGAAATAAATATACTGCTAACTCGGAAAGTCATACATAGCTATGATGACAGCTATGATACAGGAAGAATAATGGAGCAGGGGAAGAGAGTAGAGAGGGACCATAAAGAGAGGTGGCTGCTACTTTTGACAGAATGGTAAGGGAGACCTTAGTGAGTGAAGGAGTCAGGAGTCACCTGTGTGTTGGGAAGAAGAAGGCTGTAAGCAGAGCAAAGGGTAGACCCTCTGCGTAGGTTGAGGAATAGCTAGGAGGCCACGGTGGTCAAAAAAAGTGGGAGGTAGAGCAGTGAGGACCCCAGGGGTCAGATCATGCAGAACCATGTAGGCTCTGTCAGTTAACTCTTGCTACATAACAGACCACACCAAAGCCTAGTAGCTCAAAACAATGATTTACTGTTTCTTAAAACCCTGCGGATTGACTGTGCGTTTATTTCACTGGTCTCACCAGGGCACACTCTGGCCCTGCAGTCAACGAGCAGTTCTCTTGGAGTTTATGGTCTAGGATGGCCTTACCCACTGGTCCAGGGCCTCAGCTGAGACAGTTTTCTATTTTGGGTTTCTTCGCATAGGGGCAGAAATATTTCGGAAGAGCAAAAAACAAAAGTGGCATCTAGGTTCAGAACTTGCTGAAGGTCCCTTCTGACACATTCCAATAATCAAAGCAAGTTGCATTGCCTTCTCAGATTCAGAGTGGACAAAAAAAATCTTTCCCTCCTGATGCGCGGAGCGCCAAAGCATTTGTGGCTATTTATAAACCACCTCCTAGTCTATAGAAAGGCTTAGAATGGTATTGTGAGAGCACAAGAGGTGATGGGAGGATTTTGAGTAGGGGAGTGGTAAGAGCAAAATTGTTTTTCAAAGATCACACTATTGGCTGTATAAAGAACAGACAAGAGACCCCCTAGGACAGTGTTTTTCAACCTTTTTTTTTATCTCAAGGCACACTTGAACCGATAGTTAGATTTCCATGACACATTTAAATTATGTTGATCAAAACAAAGAGTTAAAAAAAGAATATACATCCTTTGAATTTCTTTTGAAAATAATTTGATTAATGATCTTTAAGATTTTTTTCATGGCACATAGGTTCAAAATCACTGCTCCAGGAGGCTAACACAGAGTAGCATTCCCTGTAACATCCATTAAATCTATAGGAAGAAGCTGACTGCTTTTAACAGAGTTGTAGTGATCCTAATCCATGGTTCAGCTTGTTGCAAAGGGGTATAAATCAGTGGGGACACAGAAGTAAAACTTTCTGTTCCAGGATTAGACAATCACCTTCACATATTCTAACCTCACCAAGTAGAAATGGTATTAAATTATCCTCGCTACACTAGGACTTTGTCATTTAAAATAGTACCACCATTATCTCCAACAAGGTATTTGTATTATGTCTTTCTTCAGAGGTCTTAAAGCGCTAAACAAATACTCTGGTGAAAACAGCCATTTAAATTATTAACTGTGAAAATCCTTGCAGTCAGATGCACCCTTCATGAACCCATACATTATGCATGACATAACTATTTATAGATTTGTAAGTTAAAAATTGCTGTCATTTTCTGATTTCATCTTTGTGGCTGTTGCTGGTTTCAGATACAGTAGTTTTCCATACTCTAAGTACAAATAGGAAGGCGATATTTGAGTCAGTTTTCAAAAATGTCTGAACACGAGACCAGAAGGGGAATTGGTTAGGAGAGAGGGGAGGGCAGAGTCTGAGCCTCTCCGGAAGCTACACTCCCTTGCTCAAGAGGGCATCTCACAGTTGAAGGACCTTAGCGATCATCTACTTCTGATTTTCCTTAAAAAGCTAAGAAAAGGAGATGTTGCCAGGGTCCATCCTAGAGGCCTAAGTGCAGAACAGAGCTGCAGATATGTTTTGATTTGGCCTTCGATGCATTTTACTTTCAGTTAAATTTAGTCTTCAATGTTGAAAACTCAGGAGATTTTACCTAAATTTATATTTTCAGCTTCCCCTGAAAAATGAAGTTATCTTAGAATACTGGATTTTTTCAGTCTTCCCACCAGGCCTGCTATATTTGTTTCCAATCCCAGTGTGATCTTTGGAGACATTTTATTGTGACCTCTGGGCCACACAAAGCTTAATGGCAGAAACGAAGCCAAAAGGTCTAAGCCCATGTTCTTTCCAGTTCTTTCTTCTTGTGCCTTTCTGTATGATTCTGGTTTATTAATAATTTTTCAGGGAATAATTATTCATTAAAATCCTACTTTTTTCTCTAAATTGGATAAAGAGGTTGTAAGTAGTGCATCTTAATAAATAAGGCCACTTTCGGGTGGCACCGTGGCCTAGTGGGTAGGGTGCAGGCCCCGTATACCGAGGGTGGTGGGTTCAAACCCGGCCCCAGCCAAACTGCAACAACAACAAAAATAACCAGGCGTTGTGGCAAGCACTATAGTCCCAGCTATTTGGGAGGCTGAGGCAAGAGAATTGCCTAAACCCAAGAGCTGGATGTTGCTGTGAGCTGTGACACCACAGCACTCTACCAAGGGTGATAAAGTGAGACTCTGTCTCTACAAAATAAATAAATAAACAAATAAGGCCACTTTCCATCCCTCTGATTAAATAAAAGTCTATAACTCGTCAAACAAAACAAAAGGCATGCAGGCCATTTCAGAGTTGGGACCATCTGCTGACAATGAATGGGGCATAGCCAGTCTTTCCCGATGGAGGCACACGCTGAGAGTGACTCCAGCTGAAAAAGCCATTAAAAACTCATAATAATCATATCTGTGTCTTCTCATTTCAGATTCTACTCATTAGAAAGCTCTATGTTTTTAGCCTTTTATTAATATACTATAAAGAGCCGTCCACCTTCTGTGCAGAGGTGAGTTTGGTGTACTGTGGAATAAGGTTCCTGCTGCCAAGCAACCGCATTAAAACAAATAAAAGCTGCCTGCTTAGAGCCGTAGCTGACTTCAAGAACATGCATTAGATTTTATCAATTCAGTTAAAGCACTGTGCTCATAAAAGGGTTCATTGTTGACTTTTTTGGATAAACAGACAAAACCATAGCGTAGTCACATCTATTATCATGAGATAGATTTATAATGAACAAGTGTCATCATTAAAAAATTTTTTTCTTTGTTTTGAATGAAATGTCTACATATCCTCACCAAGGTCACTCTGCACGTCACAGGGTGGTTTGTGATTGCAATTCTGTGTCTTCTACTGGGGCCTGTGTTAACTAAAGTGGGGATTCGAGGCAACTGTGTGCATCATGAAGAGGAAATGTGTGAAATAACATGTCCCATGTACTGCAACTGAGGTAACTATTTGCCTGTTTCTTACACTGGCACATATGGGTAATAGCACTCCTACACGCACTCAGCCGAATGACTGAAAAATTGCTAACTAGCACTGAAGAGCTGCTATTAAGGTCATATTATTGACCAAAAAGACCAGCAAATGCTGTAAGAGATGTAGTCAATATGTATTCTGGCAAAAAACATTTGTCACGTCATTGAAATTCTGATCCCTGTAAATGATGTTAGAATTAAAATATTACCATCAATCTTTGCTTGTCTGGCTATAATTGAAGGGATCTAATAATTAGTGAACATCTGTCTCATAGGATGTCCTAGATGCCTATGAATAATTACTTATTTTTATTGAACTCTCACTTGGCATACAGTCAAACTGTGCTGCCCTGGAGAACTTACCCTGGAGCTTTTTTGCCCAGATTCATTGCCCTGTTAAATCTGAAAGTTGTACTTGTCTTCTGTGCTCCAGTATCCGGCCCCCCCTCTAAGTTATTGGTTATTAAATCGATTTATATGTGATTAGCAGGGTCATGTCTTTACTGCAAGTCCTCCAATCACTCCTAGATTATCTCAGAGCACGTAGAAAGTATCAATGAGTACAAAGAGGTGAACTAGGTCAAACTCGTTCAAGGAAGATGCCTGTGTTGCTGAATGGTATTAGAGTCCTCCTAAACAAGACTATCTTTTAAATCTATTGTCCACTTATCCCTCTGGTCTAGCCAAACTGGTTTGCCTCCTCACCAGGGCTTGAACATGGCTTCAGCTGTCCTGCTTTCAGAGACTCCATCTGAATTCCCAACCCTATTGTAAAAATCAAATTATAGAGACGAATCTCTGAAATTAAAAATGTTTTATTGGGGAGGAAAGAATTACAACTTGCAGCATATCCTCAGCCCGGCTTATCTTGGGTATGTCTGAAGAAAAAAGAGAAGGTTAGATGTTTTATAAAAGAGGAGAACTATTACATGTTGTTCTTTGAGGAGGTTTATTGACACCGGAAGGGTTTTGAGGAGCTGGCAAATTCTGACTGGTAATTGATGGTGGTGGGCAAAACTAGTCTTTGAGTTGCAGCAGGTCACTTAAATATCCATTAGGGAAAACTGACTTAAGCAGACAGTTTCAGCTGCCATGCTTACAGAGAATTAGGCTTTGGCACAATATTTTGTGCCCTAAGTGACCCCCACCCAGTTTCTCAACTGTGTTTTAGTTGGCTATGATAAGATAACCCAATGTGTATAATGGATTTTTATACTATCATCTTTACTCAACTTTTACTCATCTTTTTAGCTCTTGTCAAGGGTGAGGTTTATGTTCCTCACCTCTTATTTATGAGATCTACCTCTGGGCACTTGAGCTGATCTCTGAAGACTTAGTTCCATGGCCTGGAATAAATGCCAAGGCTGCAAAGATGATGGCACCCTGTTCCTCTTCTCAGGGAGCTTGCAGGCCAGTGGGAGAGACCACGACCACAGCCGGGTTGTGTGTGCTCAAGCAAGGGGCTTTACCCCCAAAGACAGGAAAAGTTGAGGTGCAGCTGGATGAGCAGAGGCCACCAGGGGAAGGGTTGTAAGGCAATGATAACAGGAGAGAGTGAAGAGGGGGCAAAGGCTCAGAGAGAAATGAGACCGGGATACTTTGGGGCAAGGGCAGATCTTAAAGTGGGAGGGAAGAAACTGCCAGAGAGAGCTGAGCAGAATGAAGATGAGGAGTCCAGTGTGCTTTGTGAAGAGGTTTGAGTCTTATCCTTGGTCAGGAGGGTGCCCAGCAGTGACAACAGAGATGATCTCGAAGGTCACTCACAGCTCAGCAGTTCTGTGACTCTCTGACTCCAAGTCCACAGTACTGATCTCTACTACTTAGTACACTTGCCCAAAATGAACTGGAATGGTATAATGTTCTTATTTGTAGCTATAGCATATCCTCTGGAGTGGACTTTGTTCATAGAAAGCACTCAAAAAACTATCCTTGCCAGTTTTACCTATTCTCTTTTAAAAGTATATCCCTGGAGGGCAGATTCACATCTTATTTGTTGTCATTCCCACCGTGTCCAATACGACAAACATTTATTGGATGGATGAATAAAAGCTGTTCATGGAGCCCCAGTCTGAGTCTACAGCATTTTTCCTTCAATAGCACCAAAGCTTCCATCAAGAACGTGAATGAAAACTTGTTTCCCTCATCTTTTTGCTGCACAAAGCCTGTCAGGTGTCACTCACCACCTGGGCATCAATATTGATGACAGCCATCATCGATTTCATATTGTGCCTTTTCTTCTGGCCTCTGTGCCTTTATCTGATGATTAAAAAGGTTCAGGAAAATTAGAAGATTTATCTCCTACATAAATACCAGGAAATAATTTGAAAGACTCTGGAAGCTTGCTCAAAATCTAGTTGCTTTTTATATTATTTCTGTTTTTATTTTTGCTGCAAAGGTGTTTGGTATAGTGGAAGGAGCACAGAGTGGTGTTATGGACTGAATGTTTGTGTCTCTCCAGATGCAAACCCCATGGGAAGGTATTTGAAGGTGGGGCTTGCAGAAGGTAATTCAGTCATGAGAGTGGAGCCTTCATAAATGGGAGTTTAAGAACGGAGACAAGAAAGTGCGTCTCTCTCTCTCTTGTCCTTTTTCCTCTCTCTTTCTCCACTTCCCTCCTCCCCCAGGCATATGTGGATACGTGGACCAGGAAGTGGGTCCGCGCCAGGCTCAGGATCCCATAGCACTTTGACCTTGGACTTAGCAACCTCCAAAACTGTAAGAAGTAATGTTTGCTGTTTAAGACACCCAGTCCGTAGTATTCTGTTGCAGTGCCCTGAATGGATTAAGGCCCATGCAATGTCAGACACCCCGGGTTTAAATCTTCATTCTGCCATTAATGTGAACCTATATTCCTTCACATTCTACCTTTTCTTTTCTCCTGTTGACCCATCAGCAAAATTGATTTCGCTGAAACAATACACGCATTATTTGGCTGTTCGGTGGATGTTATTTTCCCATTCTTGTGTTCATTTCCCATAATCCCGGATTTCTTCATGGAAGTAGATGGGTGGGAGGATTTTACAGGGAGGCTATCGGAGGCCCTTGCAGTTTCACATGTCCAGACAGCACACAGTTTTGGGCCTTACAGCACGTGGTACAACAATGGGAAAACAAAACACTGTTAAAACAAATGGTTAGTCAAAATAGAAGTTTTATCTCTTATTTTATTTGTTTAAATGAGAGTATTAAATGTCTTACTACAAGCCTGAGGGGCAGGTACTTTTTGTCTTTGTTTTACAGACGAGAAAATTGAGGCTCAGAGAAGCTAACTTGTCAGACGTTGTACAGCTAACTAGTGATCAAACTGGGATTTGATTCAAAGCAGGTTCATCATCAAAGACCCATTCTTTCTCGAAGAACCACAGATACTGATGTTGTGTCAGTTGTGAAAAATGTAACACTCTGTCATCTTTGTTCTGGTCTGCTGCTGATTATAAAGAAGTAAACTGCAGGGACCCGTCTTAAAGAGCCTAAGAAAGTCCATTAGAAAAACATGTAACATACAGTTATGCTCACAAGCACAGGTTATCACACTGTTTATGGAAGTTAAACTTCAGCTGAGAAAACATGTTAAACAATTAGGCTGATGGACCTTGAGCATAGCCACGATTCAGTCGGAACATCAGCTCAGACATTTAATCTATTGCTCCAAAAACAAACATTTAATTGGCTTGTATTATGCTACTGTTCCAAATAGTTTCCATCTTCATGTACTTAAATATAACACATAGAACATAATATGACATGAAGCTTAGACCGGCCTCACTCTTTGCAAAATTATAGGGAAAATGAACTGAGTCTTCAGGATAACCTTAGTTCCTTTCCAGGAATTCTGCTCACTTCCTAGTGATACCTCCACTTCCCTCATCCAGACCTTTCATGCCCTGGATTTTCATTCAAGCACATTGCCTGTGGCTCAAGGAGTAGGGCTCCAGCCCCATATACCGGAGGTGGTGGGTTCAAACCCAGCCCCAGCCAAAAACTATATAAAAAAAAAAAAGCACATTTCTTTGTATAAATTAATTCATGACTTAGAACCTCAGTCAAGTGTCCCCTCTGCTCACAGTGGCCCACGTTTCAGAATTATAGTCTGCTCTAACCTACTCTGGAGCTGATCTGGCTTAATCAGTGAGACAAAAGCAATTTACCTTGGAATTGATATGTTTCACTCTTTGGTGTTACTAAGAAACAGAACCCAGTGTGTTTCTTTCAAGCATATTTGCAACCAAAAGAGAAAAATTACAAAAGATTAAAAAACAGTGCATGAGGCATACCATGAGAGAGAGTCTGCTGTACATAAAAAGAAAGCCATGTTTGGTATTTTTGTTTTGTTTTGCTTTTAAGATGTGATCTTGCTCTGTTGTCTATGACAGAGTATAGTGGCATCATCATAGCTCACTGCAACCTCAAATTTCTGGGCTCAAACACATCTACTGGTTCAGCCTCCCAAATAGTTGCTACCATGCCCAGCTAATTTTCTATTTTTTACAGAGATGAGGTCCTTCTATATTTCTCAGGCTGGTCTCAAACTCCTGGCCACAAGCAATCTGATGGCTCAGCCTCCCACAGTGCTAGGATTATAGTCCTAAACCCTTGAACCCAGCCAGAAAGGCGTGTTTGGACAAGTAGTAGGATAGGCCATGAGGAAATTCTGCATTACAAAAAAGAAGAGTTGGGGAGCAAGCTCACCGACCCAAGGTGTAGTTTTACTGACTGCACAGGGAGGAGGAGTGAGGAAAACAGATTTGGAGATCTGCAAAGTGTGGGTCCGTCATCTCTTTGTCCTCAGATCCAAAGGGGGAAACGCACGTTATAATCAGCTATCAATTAGAAATGCACACTTTGTGACAGGAATATTGAGGGGGATCGTTTGGGGTTTGCATGGTGACAGGTAAGAGCATTTCCCTTGCGTTCCAGATATGTAGTAACTTCTATCTCAGAGAAGGCAGCAGAGCAGTAGGAAAGGAACCCTGCAGCAGATGGCTCGCCCTGTCCCTCCCTGCTGCCCCGCTCTCCCCTGACGGCTAAGATCTGTGTTATCAACTCTGCTCACCATCTAGGGCCAAAGTCAGCTTTCCTAAATACCTGTCCTCACCCTACGTCACTCTGTTATTTGGGGACCTCATCATGGGAACTCTTTTCTCTATTACTGCAAAGTGTTTAGAATGTTCCAGGGCTCAAGAGGCCTAATTTTAAAGTCAGTGATAACCAGAACTCCAGGAATTTTAAACAAAGCTGGATAATACTTCCTCACAGCTATGCTGGGAGCAGGTAAAATAACGAACTGAGTTGTCACTTTATTAACCTGGGGAAGGCATCGATTTTCATTTGCTTACCCTAACTCTGTCTCTCATGTTGAAGGATCCTGCAAGTTAAAATACTTAACAGTGTAGGGGGGGGGAATAAAACACCTCATTAGTATCTTAGGTCCCTCTAAACTGCCCAGGCCACAGTGCACTCTGTCTCCAGTAAGAGATCACACTCAATGCCACCTCCACAGAAACCGTGCCTGGGTTCCCTGTGAACTTTGACAGGCAGCTGTTCACAGCACCTCCCTTGCAACTCTGGCTTCTGGGTGGAGAAAAGAGTTTTCCGTCAGCAGGATTCATTTACATTCTAACTGACAAGGTTTTGGTCTCAGAGTCTTTGTTTTATGCTACGGTGTCTGTTCACATTAACACTGAGCTCAGTTGTGCTCTTCTGACCAAGGGTCACATTCTCATCTGATGACTTGCTCTGGGCGGGCACAAGCTGCACTGCAGTAACAGCCATGCCTGTTAACGCCTGGTCTTTGACAAGAGAATTCCAGAATCTCCTTTATGCATTAAAAACTGTTCCACTGATTTGAGTTTTTGAAGATTGACTTTATTTCATTTTCAGCATTATCTACTGTCTTCTTTTTGTGGTTGTTATTGTTAGATTGAAAATTTTAGATAAGAATGTGGGATTTTTAGGAACTGAACATCTTATACATTTTCTTTAAAAGACAGCTGTTTGAGAATTGTATGTAGACTTATTTTACCCTACCCAGTATAACTTGGGAATTATTGTGGCTTCAATTTATTTTTATTCTTCCTTGTGCACTAATGACTATCTGAGATTCTCTACTTATAGACACATACTGATATTTGCCAAAGTCTCTGAGCCTGAAATGTATAAGTTGACCCTTTTGAAAAGGGTAAAATCATTTGCAAATAAGCAGAGAAAATTTCTCTAATTTTTTTAAAGTTCTAAAATTCTAAGCTGTGAGGAAGCATTATCCAGTTTTGTTTAAAATTCCTGGAGTTCTGGTTATCACTGACTTTCAAATTAGAGAATTTTACAATCTTTTTTTGATGCATGTATATGTATGCAGTTTTTCCTGCCTAGTGACCATTTTATTTTCTTCTGCTAACAAGAAATTTTGCTTTGAAGAAAATCTCCCTCTTCATTTATAATATAAAAAAATTTAAAAATTTTTGATTCACAATTAAAAAAATACTAAGCTTAGAATTTTGGAACTTTAAAAAAATTTTTACTATTATAAAATTTCTTATTTGCTAAGTGGTGTTAGGTTGTGTTAGTCCTACTTCCATTATTTCATTTTTAAAATTTTTGCTATTTTTTTA